>CM057456.1:23855000-24075000 GCA_016271365.2 Neoceratodus forsteri
TCAATGCGTGCTGTCAATGCCCCAAAAGTGGCAGCAGAGCTTGTCAACATTTTCAGCAGGGTGGGTATACCTAAAGACAATTACTGATCAGGATAGTAATTTTGGTGCTGCACTGCTGAAGGAGCTGTACCAACTACTAGGTATCAGTGCCATAAGAACTTCCCCTTATCACCCCCAGACAGTCTTGCTGAGCGTTTTAATCAAACCCTAAAACGGATGCTAAAAAGGTTTGTGAAAGGTGAAGGGAAAGACTGGGACCAATACTTATTTTACCTGCTTTTTGCTTAGGAGAGAAGTGCTACAAGCATCAACGGGTTTTTCACCCTTTGAAATGTTGTACAGTACACAACCTAGAAGACCACTAGATATAATCAAAGAAACATGGGAAGGTAACCCCGGTGAGAAAGAATCTATTACATCTTTCATGAGCACCAAGATAGAAATTTGCAAATTTTGTTGAAATTGCCCACTGTAATCAGGCAGAAGCCCAAAAACATCAGAAGGTGTTTTATGACCATGGGGTAAAAGAACATGTTTTTGAGCCAGGTGAAAAGATCTTGTCACTGTTACCCACTACAGAAAACAAACTGTAATGAAGTGGCAAGAGCCTTATAAAGTAGTTAGACATACGGGTATAGTTAACTATGAGATTGAGACCTTTGATTGGAAAAATCATGCTAACCTCCTAAAGAAATGGGATTAAAAAAAAACACTAAAGCTTGCTTTGTTAGTATTACCAGAAACTGCTAAAGATTTTGATATAACTTATGACAGCCTGTAACAAACTTCTGATGCTGTAAAAGTGAATGCTTCCTTATAGACCCAACAAACTGCAGAAATTCTTAAGTTGGTAGAGACATTTAAAGGGGGCAGGAAATTTATGCTAATTAGCAGCTGTTTATAAAGTTCTTATTCTCAGAAATTATATGCATTCCTCTAAATTATCTATAGTTATAACATGGGTTCAGAAAAGGGGGCTAGGTAACTGGCTAAACAGCATCACCTGACCGTGGATTAAATTCACTATTTAATCCGCAGTTGGGGTGAGCTGGCTGGACAGCAAGATCCCTGGGCGCAGCAGCACTTGTAATATGTGGGAAACTTCAGCACTGATAGGCAGCCATTAAAAACTGTGCCTATGTAAGAGAGAGCTGCAGTACTCTTTTGGTGACTTCTTGTCAGCGCTATATGGTAGTGCCAGGTATACCCCCCCCCATGCACTTCAGACAAACAGAATTCAGTATGTCATGCTTGCAGTGTCCTTGTATCCTGTAATGACAAAGCTGTCACGACACACCTATGCATCTGTGTGTCTGTTCCTGCACGGTCCTCTCTTTCTGTGTCGCTCTACGGTTGGTGGTACGTACAATGGCGATGCCAGGGGACAGAGTGAGACAGCCAAGAGACAGCCACCTGAAGATCGTTGCCTGCTCTGTCCCCCCCCCATTCCATACAGTATGAGTCAGCAGTGTTGTGATCACCACAAAATTATGTTTATAATTCTATGGCGATCACTGAGAGCAGTACCTTGAGATGCACTGCACAGAGACAGAGATTCGTGAAAAGTTAGTAGTGCAACATTTCCTTTTCTCTGTGTCTCAGTCTCTCCCCAGCCATTAAAAAGCATGCTGCCTCTGTGGCCAGTGAGTGAGTGAGAGAGACAGAGTGAAGCAAGGGAGACAGAATGACAGATCATGGCACGGAAAAGAGAGAGCGACGGGAATGCACAGAGCAACAAGGCGACCAAGGCACAAACACACAGGAGAGAGCAAGTGTGTTTCCCCCACCCTCCCTTTCCTACCAAGGAAGCTGTTGTCAAACTAGCGTGGTCAGTCAGGGTATCACACATCAGGGCTCTTGTGTTTTTGAGCGGCAGTGAAAAACAGCAAGATAACTGCAGAAGTGCTCCTCTGTGGAAGGAGAGAGAGACTCCAAGTGCCACATGCAGAATTCCTTTTCTCTCTTTCTGTGGTCACCAGCTCTCTGTCCATCAGCACAATTCCCCAATCCCCCTACCCCCAAGGAGTAACCCTTCAAAAAGGCACAGTCAGCCTCCATAAGCACTACTGATACTGTGCAACAGTAATACACAGGCACATCATTCGCAGAAGCAATCAGTGTGTCAGTCCTGTCGCCTTCTCCAGCAATTACTGAGCTGCTCTGTTCACAGCTTTCCCTCAGTAGCAGAGACACTGCAACCATGGATTAAACTGAAAGTTTAATCTACACTCAGCAGCTGAACTACAGCCAATCACTGTCACCATTGTACAGCTGTCACAGTATAGGGATTGGCAGGTCTGTGGTATCCTGAGCCAAGTTGTTATATTATTAGACATCACAAATGACAAAAATCATGTCAGAAGTGTATTGTGACAGTTGTATCTCCATAAGAAGCAATAGCATGCATCTTTTGTCAGGTACTACTTTGCAAGGCAGAAGGACAGAGTCCGTTTCTTCCATTAAACCAGGGGGACAGCTGCTTTGTGGGGGGGCTTCTATCCTGTCCTCAATGTAACTCATGTTATAAGTGCAATAACCCACTCCAGAGTGTGAGTTGCAAGGCATTAAGCCGCCTGGGGGCACTGTGAGGACACTTCGGCCTGCAGCCACGTGCCTCTAGCCTCCAGGCGTGGATTAAATGCCTATAACCCCACACCCTGTCATGGGTTATTGCTTACTTAACTGTACAAGAATAAAAAGTGATACAAAAACTGTATTTTGCATTGTTTTTGTTTTTATGAGCAGCATTCTGTTACAGTTCTCTTCTTGGAACCAGAAATTTGGAGTTTTTACTGTCATAGGTTAAGCACAGAATGCTAATTATGAGCCGTTGACCTACCATAACTATGACTGGAGTTCTGTGCACAAACTATGACATAGTAAAACTCCAAATGATTGGTTCCTTGAAAAGAACTGTAACAGAAAGATGTCCATAAAAACAAAACAATGCAAAATACATTTTTTGTATCACTTTTTTTTTTTTTTAGGTAAAATTAAATATTGATAATTTGGGGGAAACGCATATCATGTCTGAGAATAAGAACTTTATAAACAGCTGCCAGTTAGAAATTATTGCCTGTTCTCTTAAATAATGACAGAATGCTCACTCTATCAGACAAAAGACAAAGATCACCAGAGCAGTTAAGAGCAGACGTGGTTAAGGAAATACAAAAAAATGGGTATCAGTGTAGAATAGAGAAGTGCTTGGTCATCACCAGTGGTGATTGTAAATTAAAAAAAAAAAACGGATGTGTAAGAATCTGCCATGAGTTTAGGAAACTTAACCAAGTGTTCACATCTGACAGCTATCCTATGCCCAGTATAGATTTGCAGAACAGATTGTGAAGTGCCAAGTACATTAGTACCCTAGATCTTATCAAGAGTTACTGGCAAATTCCCCAGCTAAAGAATCCAGAGACAAAACTGGAGTTTCCACTCCAACTAGATTCTATCAGTTCACCACCTGGTTTTCATGGCGTACCCGATACGTTCCAGTGGTACATGGACATAATTCTAGCTCCTCACACCGGTTAGTGTTCTGCTTACCTGGATGATGTGGTGCACAGTGCAGACTGGAGAAGCCACCTAAAACACCTATGAGCAGTTATCCAATCTGCAGATTATCTGAGCCTGTACATTTGGGTACGCTACCATAAAGTTTACAGTCTGAATCCCCCCCAGAACTTGAGACTAAAGGTGATTCGGACCCACAAGCAGACAGAAGGGTTACCCTGTCTGTTACCTGTTCACAATACTGCGCTTGGGGGTTGGCACTGTAGGAGCAGAGGGCCTGACATGAGTGCGTTTGTGACAGATTTGGTTGGCAGCAGTGCCCATAAATTTGGTAACACAAGCTTTAACTGTTCAGTGTATCAGCTTAATACTGTACAGCTCACTTGCAAAATAAGGCTGTGATTTATTTTTAAAAAGGAAACAGAACTATATCATTTTGCTTACAGTCAAGTTCCTACCTCTTATTTTTTTCTAAAGTGCAAGTTAGAGTAGCCATAGTTAGGGAAGAAGATAGCTTCCAACTACAGTGGGCACACTGTAGACTACTTGAGGCAGTTGTGCCAGGACAGAAGAGTCCTGTATGAGGGGAGAGTGTCACCAAGCAGAACCTCATGGATGCCCTGATGGCAGTAGATGCCCAGAGCATCGAGTCACTGACTGTGACTGTAAGGGACCAAACCTTGAGTGTGGAGGGGCCAGTGCAGTGTCCAGATCCGGTGAGGATGACAGCAGGGCCGGTGCCAGCGAAGGGTCACAGCAGCAGGGGAAGGTCATCAGCATTCTGGAGCCAGAAGCAATCAGGCTGCATACCGAGTTGCGCAGAATGGAGCTCGAGTTCCAGAGAGAGAAGCGAGAACAGCAAGCTGCAGAGAAGAGGGAGCAAGAACGGCGAGAGACAGACCGTGAACAGTGAGAGGCAGACCGTGAAGGGCGTGAGCACCAGAGGCGACATGAACTGGAGAAGCTACGACTCCAACCACCAGCACCACAGCAGGTAAGTGGCTTGGATTTAACTGGAACTACAGGACTGGGTTACAAATTGAATTCCAAATTAATAGCGGACTTTAAAGAGGGGGTGGATATGGATGCCTTTTTAAATTTGCTTTGAAAACGTTTGCATTCAAGCTAAAATTCCTAAGGGTCCTGGAGCTTCCAGCTAGCCCCGCTACTTACCAGGAAGACTGGGATGCACTGGGTCAAATGGACAATGAGGACAGTAATGATTACAGCAAACTTAAAGCTGCACTTTTAAAAAAGTTTGATTTAACTGCTGAAGCCTACAGAGCTAAATTCTGTAAGCTCAGGAAAAGCCCCGACATGAGCTACGAGAAGCTAGCCACAAAACAGCGTCAATGTTTAAATAGTTGGTGGGAGGGAATTGAAGCAAACTATGTAGATAAAATTGAAAATGCTATTTTGTTGGAAAAGTTTTTTTTGGGGCATGCCCAGCAGAGCTCAAAACCTGGCTGGAGGACCGAGATCCCAAAACAGTGCAAGAGGCTGCTGAACTCTCGGACCGCTAAGCCAAGAACAGACCTGCTCCGAGAGCCAATGGGGCGGGTGTGGCAGTGCAGAAAGGGAAAAGCGCGCCTTCAGAGTAGCTAAAACCCTCACTGCCTCCACCGAAACCAGTTAGCCCCAGGTTTCAGAGAAAAGATTTCTCTGAGAAAAGAAATGAACGTTGGTTGTGTAAAGAAACTAGGCATATTGCCAGACAGCGTCCCAAAAGGATGAGCAATACGCAACATGGAGCTAGGAAAGAAGTGACTTGTTTGTGTGTCCCTAGAAGTAGGCCTGTGAACATGAGAGAACACATGCACCCAGTCACGGTGAATGCTGTACAGACACAGGGTCATCCCTGATGTTGGTAAAGGGGGATCTGGTAGAGCCTAGTCAGCTTATACCCAATGAATTTGTAACTGTACAAGACTTCACTGGTGAGAAGAAAACATTGCCACTTGCTAATGTTCTCCTAAACTGGAGTGACACGGGGAACTGTGCAACAGGTGGCTGTAGACAAAACATTAGCAGCTGACGTCATCCTTGGCAACAATCTCAAACAGGGGATGGTGTGTGCAGTTACCAGTAGACAAGCGGGACGGGGAAACTGTAGTTCCATGGACCCCACAGAAGCCAGTGTGAAAGTCACTCGGAGGCTGATTCCCCAGCCTGTGTCTCCTGATATGGAGACTAATGAAAGGAGGGAATAGAAATTTCCCCAGTAGCAGTTAACCACACAGCTACAGAGGGTTACTCCGAAGAAGGAAGGATGACCCATTGTCAGAGGATTTGGGATGACAGTGATCCTGAGTGCCCTGATGCTAGTGTAGGGACCTAGTTTAGAGACTGAAGGAGACCTGTCCCATGCTTTGGGGATGTGTAAGGAGTTTGCAGCTGCTCAGAAAAGTGGCCCTAGTCTAGAGAAGCCGAGGGCTTGGGCAGACTCTGATGGAGCACAGGGAGGTGACAGTAAACATAAGGTTTACTGGGAAAATGGACTGATGTATACTCAGGCTGTGAAGACAGAGGGAGGGGTGCTAGGCAGGCAGTCTGTCATTCCCCGGGGTATCATGAGCAGTTGCTCAAGACTGCACATGATATTCCCTTGTCTGGTCATCTGGGAATCACGTGCACTATGCAGCAATTGGCCCAAAATTTCTATTGGCCCGACTTCACCCAGCAGGTGAAGGAGTATTGCAGGTCTTGTCAATGGTGCCAAGAAATAGGGAAGGCGGGTAAGAAAACCCAAGCTGCCTTAATTCCATTGCCCATAGTGGAGGAGCCATTCCAGAGGGTGGGAATGGATATTGTGGGTCTTTTAAATACCCCTAGCAGCTCCGGGAAGAAGTTCATCCTGACTGTGGTGGATTATGCCACCTGGTATCCAGAGGCAGTCGCCCTATCCTCACCGAGGACGGACAAATTGGCAGATGCCTTACTTGGGATTTTCTCCCGTGTTGGGTTTCTGCAGGAGGTCATCACCGATCAAGGGGGTTCCTTCATGTCAGACCTGATGAAATGTTTCTGGGAGAAGTGTGGGGTGGTGCAGAGATGCACAACACCTTATTACCCGCAAGCCAGTGGGCTTGTGGAAAGATTTAATGGTATCCTGAAGTCAATGCGTTTGCTGAACAGCATGGGAGGGACTGGGAGAAATACCTTCCTTACCTGTTTGCATGCAGGGAGGTGCCCCAACAGTCGACAGGATTTTCCCCCTTCGAGCTCTTATATGGACGCTGGGTATGTGGGCCCCTAGACTTGATCTGGGAGGACTGGAAAGGTAAGCACACCACCCAGGGAACTCCCATAGTGGATTACGTCCTTAGGTTTAGGGAAAGGCTGAAGGAGCTTATGGGGACAGCCCAGAGCAACCTGGCAGCTGCCTAACAGAAAGAAAAAGTGTGGTATGACCGCAGAGCCAGAGCTCACTTGTACACGGTGGGTCAGGAAGTCATGGTCCTTATTGTGGTCCTGAAAGACAAGCTGCAGGCTGAGTGGGCAAGTCCGTACAAAGTAGTTAGGAAGGTAAATGACGTGAACTATATCATAGAGTTACCTGACAGAAGAAAAAATTACTCACCTTAGTAATGTTGTTTCTTCTAATGGAGTCTTGCTATATTATGACAATTGCAGTTTGTCCCACCATTAGAACTGCTCCGGAGGTGAAAGAGTTAACTTCCATGCCAGGCATGGAACTTAGAGCACGAGCTCGGTTAGAAAGGCTCTGTCTGGAATATTTCAAACCGAAACTGTCAGATCTTTACGAGCAAAACTCACTAAGGTTCTGTGTGGAAGCTGTAACCTACACTAGCCAACTGGCTACTTAAATATTAACACATTTTCCTGGTCCCAACACCAAGACTCAAGTCAGGGGACCAGAAAATAAGATAAGATAAGATAAAATAAAACACAACACCCAAACACCCCAAAAAGAAGGGGTGGAAAACATAAAATGGGCATCAATAAGTGCCAACACTGGACTGCCCACCCCATACCCAAAGTAGAAGTTCTGAGAGGGGCAGGCTTGGGAGGTATATTATAAAGCAAGACTCCATTAGAAGAAACAACATTACTAAGGTGAGTAATTTTTCTTCAAACATGAAGTCTTGCTATATTATGACAATTGCAGACTACACAGCAGTACCTCCATGGAGGAGGGACAGAACCTACTTAGGGAATAGGCTCTGAAGCACGGGTTGTGCAACTGAGCATCCCTCCTGGCCTGGATATCCAGGAGTAATGCTTGGTGAAAGTGTGTACTGTTTTCCAAGTAGCTGCTTGACATATCTCTAAGATAGGGATGTCTGCAGCAGCTAGAGACGCAGCTGTACCTCTGCAGAGTGAGCCCTCAGGCCTGGAAGGGGGAACCTACCCAGTTTTTGAGATCAAAATTGGATACAAGAGACAATCCACCTGGCACTGGATCTCTTAGTGGCAGGTTTCCCTTTCCCAACCTCACCATAAGTGAGAAATAGTTGGAGGGAGTCAAACCTGTGACCCTTGGTACGCTCTATGTAGTAACTTAGGGCCCTCAACATCTAAGCTGTGCAACCTCCTCTCACCAGAGGAGGAATGGTCAGTGAAGAACACTGGAAGAGAAATAGATTGATTAAGGTGGAAATCTGAAACCACCTTAGGCAAAAACTTCCTGTTAGTCCTGGAGGACTCACCTTATCCCTATGAAAGGAAATAAAGTCAGTCTCCACTGACAAAGCTTTAACTCACTTATGCACCTGGCAGAAGTGATGGCTACTAGAAACACAGTTTTCCAAGTCAAGTACTTAAGCTCTGCCAAGACAGAGGTTCAAAGGGGTTGCATCAGCTGAGCAATGCAAACATAAGATCCCAGGCAGGGGCAGGGTCCCTGAATGGTGGATTGGTATGAAGCAATCCCTGAAAAACTTGGAAAATACAGGGTGAGCAGAAAGAGAAGAGGGCTTCCCTGCTGAAATAAAAGCAGAGACAGCTGCCAAATGCACTTTCAGGGTAGCTGGTCTCAGTCCCAAAGAATTAAGATGGACCATATAGTCCAAAACAGTGGGCAAATCAGCAGATTCCGGGGAAATATGCTTCCCAGAACACCATATGGAAAACCTTTTCCATTTGGAGTTATAAGTAGCCCTAGTGGAAGGCTTCCTAGAAGCTTTCAAGATTTCAGAACACCTTGAGAAAGGTGTACATCAGCAACTAACTCCTCAAGAGCCAGGCCTTGAGGTTGAGGATTGAGATTCGGATACCAAACTCTCCCCTGGGCACAGGTTAACAGATTGTGGTTCCTGGGGAGACACAGGGGAAGATGGACTGCTAAGGACAGAAGGAGTGGGTACCAGGGCTGCCTGGCCCAGTCTGGAGCAATCAGAATCATCTTGCAGGGCTGAGATCTGATTTTGACTAGCACCTTGGACAGGAGAGGGAAGGGGGGGAAGGCACAGAGAAACTTCCCTTCCCAATCGAGGAGAAAGGCATCCAGGGGGACTGAGCCCAACACTGGGGGCCTGCAACAAAAAAGTGGAAGTTGATGATTGTCTCGGGCTGCAAAAAGATCTATCTGAGGGGTGCCCCATCTGGCAAAAACTATCCCCAGTACTCGGGGATCCAGTGACCATTCGTGATGGCCCTGGGAAATCCTGCTGAGAGCATCTGCCAGGACACTGTCCTTGCCTGGGAGGTGAACTGCTATGAGGGAAGTGTTCAGGGAATAAGCCAGAGACCACAACTTCATTGCCTCGGTGCACAAGGCCGAAGACCGAGTGCCCCCTTGTTTGTTGATGATACATTGTAGTGGTGTTGTCTGTTCTGACCTGTACCACTTTGTTCTGAACAGATGCAGAAAAAACCTGAAGTGCTAGAAAACAGCTCTGAGTTCCAACAGATTGATGTGGAGCAGAGATTCCTGAGGGACCACAATCCCTGGGTGGAGAGGTCGCCATGTGAGCTCCCCATCCCAAAAGGGACGATCTGTAGTAAGGGTCAAGGAGTGAGATAGAGGATGAAGGGAACCCCTTGTCTCAGATTGCTCTGATCCTGCCACCACTGAAGGGCCTGGATCAGGGTTCGAGTCACTGGGATCAACTTGGATAGGGGATCTCTTCTTTGAGACCAAAAGGCTCTCAAATGGAACTGAATGTCCCTCATCTGAAATCTTGCTCCTTGCACTACAGCTGTGGAAGCAGCCATGTGTCCTAGGAGCTGTAGGAAATGCCTTGCTGGTCGAGAGACCTGCAGAGTGAAGGAGGAGGAGGCCAGGGCCACCAGGGTCCTTACCCTTTCTAGGGGAAGGAAGGCTCTGGCCTGCTTTGTGTCCAGTTCTGCACCTATAAAGGTGAGTACCTGGACAGGTTCCAGAACGACTTTGGAAGATTGAGAAGAAAGCCCAGAGAGGTAAGCAGCTGCTGGGTAACTTGCAGGTGTGATTTGACCTGGTCTGAGACTGACCCACAATGAGCCAGTCGTCTAGGTAGGGAAAGATGGCAATCTTGCCTTCTTAAATGAGCAACTGCTACTGCCAGGCATTTTGTGAATACCCTCGGGCAGAGGTAAGGTCAAGGCATTGCTCTGAACTGATAATGGCCTGAGGGCAGTTCGAATCTGAGGTACTTTCGTGGGAGCTCTGATAATAGCATGGAAGTAGGATCCTTGAGGTCCAGGAAGCTAGCCAGTCCCCTGGCCTTAGGGAGGGTAAAATCATTCCCAGAGTCACCATTTTGAATTTTGGTTTTAAAAGGTGCTTGTTCAGATATCTTAGGTCCAGGATGGGCCGCCATTCTCCTGTCTTTTTTGGGGTAAGGAAGTACCTGGAGTACAGACCCTTGCCCTGGTGTAGAGGAGAAACCCTTTCTACAGCTCTGAGAGCCAGGAGGGTTGAGACTTCGGTTTCCAAAGCAAGAGTCTCTAGAGGATTTGCAGGTGGAAAAGATCTGATTCTCATCTTTGGAAATTTTTTGAAGCTGAGAACCAGACCCTGGCTTACTACTTCAGGACCCACTTGTCTGATGTTAAAGACTCCCAGTCCTGGTGAGTAAGCCAGCCTGCCCCTACAGGTAATGGAGAACGCCCTGGGCATCCCATCAGGGTGCCTGTTTGGCAGGGGCTTTAGGCTGAGGGGTGGAGCAGGCCTGCTTGTACCCCGCCTGCCTCTCCCTCTGAAGAACCCTCTGAGCATAAGCTGAAGAGGAGGCCTGGGTTTGGTAAAAAGGCCTGCCTCTACCCCTGGGCTGCCTCTGAGGAGTGGCTTGCCGTTCCTTGGCTTGTGCACTCCTATAAGTGGTTCTATATTCATCCATTTTCTTCATATAATTCTCTGTCTGCTCCCCAAACAGAGAATTTCCCACCACAGGAAAATCCATAGCCTTAGCCTGGGTATCCTGTGACAAACTAGTACACCTGAGCCAGGCCAGTCTACGAAAAGCCACAGATGTAGCCATGACTCTAGAGGATATATCATTAGAATCCACTGCAGCATGGAATTGCACCTTAGATGCCTCAATACCATCAGCAGCCACCTGCTCCAGCTCCTTGGCAAGCTGGCCAGGGGCCTGTTTGGCTAAAGCCACCATCTAGATTTCTGGTATCTTGCAACATAAGCCATATAATTTGCTTGTCTGAGTCCGAAGGACGCTGCCATGTATTGTTTTTTAGCCATGGCATCAATCTTCCTGGAGTCCTTGTCAGGAGGATGTGAAGCCAGGGGAATATTAGCCTTATCACAAGCTGCAGCCTGAACTACCCCAACATGGCTGCATTGCTGTGAAAGAAATTCTGTATCAGGACCTGACAAAGTGTACCTCCTGTCCATCTTTTTATCCACAGGAGGCACAGAATTAGGAGCTTTTAAAATTTTTATTGTTTGTTTCCTAAAGGATTTATGTAAAGGAATAGACAATCTCCTGGACTCTGGGATATCCATCATCTTTACAAAGTCAGGCTCCTCTTGCTCATCCACAGCTTCCTCCAAAGGAAGCTGGAGGGTTTCAGCAACTTTTTTATAAAACAGAAAATAAGAAGGGGACTCAGAAAGCCTAGGGGGAGATTCTCCTAAAGGTCTGTCTGGGGAGATGTCCGGTTCAATGGGCACATCCAGACTTTCAAAGTCACATTCACACTGTTCATAATCATCCTCCCCCTCCTCTGGTTCATAAAACTCCTCTATATCATATTCTTGAACCGGTGGAACCGGCCGAACCGACCTCTTGCCAGATAGTGGCGGTTCGGACGGAACCGGGGAAAGTGACTGGACAATTTGGATTGCTTTGGCTATCTCTGCAGCAGTTGGAGAAGATTTTTGACTCCACACCTGCTGATTTTCTAGTTCTCTTTGCTGGAACTGGCTCCTCTGAGTCAGCTTTACGTTTGCCCAAGGAAGTCTCGCCCTGGTCAGAGGGCACTACCTCCGGTTCGGTTAGCACCAAACCGGGCTGGCCATCCGGGTCAGTGGACTTTTTGGCCTCTCGTTCCCTGAGCCTACCAACTCTCTTATCTAGGGTAGCTGCAGGGAAATTCTTGCAAATCTGGCAGTCTGCATTGAGGTTGTCAAACCCCAGACAATAAACACATGTGGTGTGTGGGTCAGCCTTGGCAAAGGCTTCCCCACAGACACTACAGTGTTGAAACCCAGTGGGCCCGGTTTTTCTTTTGGGTTTCTCAGACATAATGCCAGCCTAACCAAAAACTTGCCCTTTTTCCGGCAGTGCCAGGCAAGACACCCTTATCGGTTCCCAACCGTGTCACTGGTCGTGGAAAAACGTAATGAAATCCGTTTTTTAGAACCGATAAGAACCGGGAACCGCACTCTAAAAAGCTTTTAAATGCTTCAGAATAAAGTTTTAAAACAACCTGATCGGTTCAAACTGAACCGATAAACATTTACAAGTTCCACACAGAAATAAACCTGTCTATTACTTACAATACCACAGACAGAGCTTGAACCAATCGGTTTGTGGTTAAAATAATAATTATCGCGGTTGAATTTAACCGAGAAAAACTCTTTTAAACCGAGAAATGAACCGAGCAGTAGAAGGAATCTCCGGAGCGACTGTTCAGTGAGGCGGAGTAAAGAATCTGACAGTTTCAGTTTGAAATATTCCAGACAGAGCCTTTCTAACCGAGCTCGTGCTCTAAGTTCCATGCCTGGCATGGAAGTTAACTCTTTCACCTCCGGAGCAGTTCTAATGGTGGGACAAACTGCAATTGTCATAATATAGCAAGACTTCATGTTGTTTGAAGACAGACAGAAAGAATGTACCATGTCAACATGATGAAGCCATATGCTAATAGGGCTGACATGGTGTTCGCAGTAGGTAGTCCTGGGGAGGAGACGGATGAAGGAGGCCCCCTTCTGGACTTACTGGAAGAAAGCACGTGGGAGTTCTCTGTGGAGGCAGTTAAATTGTATCTCCAGCTGGCCCCGGACAAGATCCAGGAAGTAAGGGAGGTTTTAGCAGACTTTGCCCCACTGTTTAGCGCCAAGCCTTGGCTAACCCCCTTAGCAACGCACGATGTGGAGACAGGGACATAAACGCCCATACGGCGTACAACATATTGGATGTCAGAGGCTGTCCAAAAGGACATTAGGAGGGAGGTGGAGGAGATGCTGGATTTAGGGGTAATCCAGAGATCCCACAGCCCCTGGGCTTCACCCGTAGTCCTTGTGCCCAAGCCAGATGGCTCTACTCGTTTCTGTGTGGACTATCGTGGACTGAATTCAGTCACGAAGTCAGATGCCCACCCGATGCCCCGGACGGACGAACTCCTGGACAGGTTGGGAGGGGGTGACCTACCTTATGACTACTGACCTGGCAAAGCAGTATTGGCAGGTAGAGTTAATGGACAGAGCTAGGGAGAGTTCGGCCTTCATCATTCTGATAGGCTTATTTGACTTTAAAGTAATGCCTTTCGGAATGAAGAATGCCCCAGCCACTTTCCAAAGGTTGGTGAACCAGGTGCAGAGAAGTATGCCATGGCATACCTGGATGATATTGCCATCTTTAGTGCCAGTTGGGAGGAACACCTGTCCCACCTTAGGGAAGTGCTGGGCAAGATACAGAGGGCCGGGCTCACTGTCAAAGCTGAGAAATGCCAGGTGGCCATGGCTGAAGTGGCATACCTCGGGCATGCTGTAGGCCGAGGACAGCTCCGTCTAACCAAGTAAAAACAGAGGTGATCAAGGCATGGCCGAGACCAGAAACACAGAAGCAGGTCAGAAGTTTTCTAGGAACAGCAGGGTACTATAGGAAATTTGTACCCAACCACGATGCCCTGGCTGCTCCCCTATCTGACCTGGTAAAGAAAAAGATGCCCAAGAAAATTATCTGGGAACCAGCCTGTGAAAAAGCCTTTAACAGACTGAAGGAGGCACTGTGCAGTGCTCCTGTGTTGACAAGTCCTGACTATAGCAGACCCTTTATAGTTCAGACTGATGCCTCAGACGTGGATATTGGTGCAGTAGTGAGTCAGACATCCAACCATGGGAAAGATCACCTGGTAGTGTACCCGACTAAAAAGTTACTTCCCAGGGAGCAGGCATAGTCTACTGTGGAAAAAGAGTGTCTTGCCATAGTGTGGGCCCTAATGTTGGAGCAACTAAAAACGACACCTTCCAGGAAAGATAACGCAGCTCACACTCTCCTGCGGGTTCAAAGGGAGGGAGAGTACGCTTCTCTAACATAAAAAGGAGATCCCAGGGGGGATTGGATCCCTAATGGGAGGCTTTATATGAAGCATGCACCGTAAAAAGGTGCGGGCCACGTCCAACTGGGCTAGGGTTCTGCCCTCAACCAGGACGTAATAAGCAGAAATGGCCCCCCATATGCACCTTAATGGAGGAGTAGTTCAAGCCTTGTTGTAATAAGGAGAAGAGGTACTGTAATGCTGAGTTCACTGGACAGGTAAGGGGATCCATATGATGCAACAAAGCCCAAAGGCAAAAACGCTCCATTTCATAGCGTAAGTGGAATGAGTACAGGGCCGAAACGAGGGCATCTGCCACCTCTTGGGAGACCCCGTACCTTGTTTTAACTATGTCTGCAGGAGCCATGCATGAAGTTGCAGGGACCTGAGATCTGGATATACCAGCTCACCCTGATCCTGGGATAGCAATTGCGAGCATATTGGTAGCAGGATCGGATGCTCCAACGACAACCACTGAAGTAGTGGGGACCAAATCTGCCGTGGCCACAGCGGGGCAATTAGGATAATTTGATCCCCCTCGGCCTGTACCTTCAACAGAACCCTCTGAATTAGAGGGAAGGGAGGGAAGGCGTAAAGGAACCTCCCTGTCCAACAAAGGGACACTGCATCTGGCCAAAATGCACCAAGCGCGTGCTCTCGTGAGCAGAAACTTGGCAGTCTGGCACTACATGGAGATGCAAAGAGGTCCAGTTCTGGAAGACCCCAAGTGTCGAAGAGCTGGTCCGCTACTGATTGGAGTAGCTCCCACTGATGTGCCTTGGAGTGAGACCAGCTTAGGCTGTCTGCCAAGGCATTCTGGAACATGCACTGCGGTCAGAGAGATTCGATGTTCCAGCGCCCAGTATCAGACTCTCATCACCTCCCTGCACAGGGGGTAGGAGTGTGTTCCCCCTTGCTTGTTGATGTAGAAGACAACACCCGTACTGTCTGACTGAATGAGGAGAGAGCCTGATGCTAGGTCCTCTTGGAAAGCCCAAAGGGCACTGAGGACCGCTCGCATTTCCCGAACATTGATGTGGAGGTCGCGCTTCTCTGGGGACCAAACGCCCAGAGTCTGGCTGTCCCCTAGGTGAGCCCTCCAAATTGAGGGGATCCAACCACCAAAGAAGGGTCCTTCTGACTGGCCCGGAGATCCTGATCATATGGTCCCACTGCACCCTGAGCATCCACTGCGGGACCCTAATGTGGAGGCGAGCCAGGGGAGTTACAGGGATGGCCACCACCATTCATTAAAAATATCACCAACAGCTTAATCTGGTTCAAGGTCAGTTGGCATTCATCTGTATCCCTCTCCCCCGGGTCGTGCCTGAAAATAGACAAAATTTTTCTAGCGCACTTACCTGGTCAACAAAATCTAAAATAAAATAAAAAAAAAAATGTGCCCCAGAAGCCTGAGGAAGGTCCTGGCCTGGACCTGTGGCATTACAAGGACCATTTGGGCCATTTCCCGCAGGCGATCTCCCCGTTCCTGTGGGAGGAAGACCATGCCCTGGACCAAGTCTAGGATCACACTTATAAAGACGAGTCTTTGGCTGGGCTCTGCGGATGACTTTGGAAGATTCAAGGTCATCCCCAACTCTCGGAATAGCGTATAGGTGTCCCCGAGAGAGTTTAAATGAGATGCATTTTTGATGAGGCCGCCAAGAGCCAGTCATCCAGGTAAGGGAAGACATAATGCCCCTTGTGCCTTAGAGCTACCACTGCTAGGCACTTGGTAAAGACTCGAGGAGCGGAGGAGAGGCCGAACAGCAGAACCTAGAACTGACAGTGTCCCCCTTGGAAATGGAACCTCAAGTACTTCCTGTGAGGGGGAAAGACCCCTATATGCATGTATGCATCTTGTATGTCCAGGCAACAGAGTCAGTCTCCTTGGTGCAGCAGAGGAATTAAACCTGGAAGGGTCACCATCCTGAACCTTCGGTGTTCTATATGGTTGTTTAAGGAGCTGAGTTCCAGGGTGGGCCGAAGATCCTGAGTTTTCTTTGGAACCAGGAAGAAGTGAGAGTAATACCCTTTTCCCTGCTGCTGCAGGGGGACTGGATCTGTCGCCCTTTTTCGCAAGAGGGCCTGATTCTCTCCTTCTATGAGAGGTACATGAGAAAGAGAATACCTTGAGGACCTTGGTGGTGTCTCTGGGGGAATCTGAGTGAACTCCAGCATATGTCCCCTCCTTATGATATCTAGGACCCAAAGGTCTGAAGTGATTTTTCTCCATCTCTCCAGGTGAGGGAAGAAGCGACCCCTATTGCTTCCCCTCGTCATTCGGCAGAGCCAGGAGTTGGCAGAGAGGCTTGGGAGGCCTTTGGCCTTGAAAAGGAGTGCCTCCTGGTTGCTGGTTTCTGGCCTTCCTTTTTAAGCCGCCTCTCTGTTCCATCTGATTGTCATGGGCAGGTTGGCCTGAGGTCTTTCAAAATGGCTATTTTTCGGAATCATTCTGATCCCCCTTATATATTTGTCAGACGAGCCAGATTGATTTGCCCGACTCCTGGAGATGAGAGATAAGGCCCTCGGTCTCCAACCCAAACAGCACAGAACCATGGAAGAGAAGGTCCTTGATTCTGGTCTGCAGATCCTGGGAGAATCCTGAGACTCGCAGCCAGGCACAGCGCCTTAGGCAGACACCTGATGCTGACGCCCTCAACGCCGTATCTGCAGTGTTGTACAAGGCACACACAACATGGGTGCCTACGTCCGAGCCAGATTTAAGAATCTCCAGGAGCTCTGTTTTCTGCGTGGAGTCTGGCAAGGCACTGGCCATCTCTTGCCCCTTCTCAGATATGTATTCTGGTACTGGACCATATGTGTGAGGAAGTTCAGGGATTGTATGGAGCAGGTAGATGCAGAGTACACCTTCTTGCCCACCTGGTCCAAATAACGCGACTCCTGATCAGGAGGCTGGGAACTAAGGTGCTTGGGCTGTCGAGACTTGTGAGCAGCCGCTATGACCATCGAGTCAGCCTGAGGGTGTTCCGCCAAACAGGGCTCCTCCCTCAGTGCTCTATACAGCCTATCCGATTTTTAGGAACTGCCGGGACTGTGGCTGGTGCTTCCAAGTAATTCTTGTCAGGTCTTGGAATGTATCCACTAAAGGAGGCACTACCAATGGTTTAGACTCCTTTTGCCTCAGGTATCAGGCCAGTCTCCGGCATTCCGGATCCAAGTCCTCAGTCTCCCATTCGTTGGAGGCCTGGATGTGCCTCATGACATCCATAAAGGTTGGCTTGTCAGGGGGCAAATGGTGTGTCTCTTTGTCAACAGGAGAAACCCCAACTCCTAAGTGGGACTGGTTTGAAGAGGATGAAGATGAAGCAGACCAGCTCCTACTGGGACGAGGGGAGCCCTAACCATGCCTGTAAGGACTACCCTCCCTTGAACGTTGGGCACTTACTGACCAACGTTGGCTCAAGGACAGATGACAGAGCAGAGACTGGCACCTGTTAGGGGACCGGCATCGGCTAGAAGAGCGTCCTCGCCTAGTGCTAGATCTATGGCGGCTGCAGGTCTTGCTCTTGGGCCGGAACCAGCGACGGCTAGAGGACCATGAGCAGCGCCATCAATGGTCTTTAGACCAAGACCAGGATCAAACCACCAAAGGAGAGCGGGATTTGGAAGGTTTATGCCGCTCATCAGGGATTTTGGAAGGCGACTTCATGGGAAGATCCCCAGTGTTCTGGCTGTCCGGCCGGTTGGGTACCGGTGTCAGATCCAGCTTCCGGGTAGCCTCATCTTTTTTAACTTGGCTCCACCAGAAGGAAAAGAGCTCCTGCAGCTCCTCCTTATTAAAAGCCGAGGCTGCCATCCACTTCGGGGAATCAGTGAAGCCAGAAGGTCCGGCAGGGCCTTGGGGGAAAATTCAGAGTAAGAGCCCTCCAGAGTAGAGGACCTCGGGGCCGGCGACGGTACCGTGACCTGTGCGGGCTCACACTGAAGCAAGGCGATCTTAGACACCGTGGATGGCGCCGTGGCTGGTGTCTTGGCCGAGGTCGGCTCTGACTTCGCCGACTTGGAAGGGCGGGACCCAGAAGGGGGTCTTTAGCTGGAGGTTCCCAGTCCTTTCTCAACGACTTACCCGACCCGGGTAAAGCCACGACTGAGGCCTTTTTCGGCGGGGCCAAAGCATGCGCCAAAGTGGAGGCCTTAGTTGTGTCCGCAGTGGCGTAGCCTTCACCCTGGCCGGTTTGTCAGAAGTAGCCCCCACCAGGGCCAGCATCAGTGCCTTGGCGGAGGTGTCGGATCTTGCCTTTTCTTCATGTTTCGAGTGTCTCGAACGGTCGGAACTGCCCAAGCCCAAAGACAAGGCCTTTTTGTGGGGAGAATGCGACCTGGACCGCTGGTGGGACCAGCTATGGTCCTTCTCATGGGACTAGTAGGATTTGTCCCGGTGCTTGGCCTCTTCCCCAGAAGAGCTTTTCATGACGTCCATCTTTTTCTCTAAAAGGTGGGCTTTCGAGACCTTCAGGCGCCTGATCAGAGTCCTGCTGGTGAAGCCCTTCCAGATCTTGCAGGCTTGGAGGCCATGGTTTGGGCCCAGACAGAAGACACAGGCTTCATGGATATCCTTCAATGGGATCTGTCAGTAGAGTGATCCTTTGTATTTCCACTGGAGGTCAGCCATAAAGAGGTTGAGATGTAGAGTCCACCGAGTGAGTGAGAACTTGCTTCTGGGGTTAAAAGAACTTTGTTCAAGATCACCCCTCGCACCCTGTCCAAAGGTCTCGGTCAAGAGCTGCTGGTCCAGAGATATGTAATTCACTCAAGAGCAGGTCCCAACAGACTTCTTTCTCTCTTAACCAGGATTCTTTCCACCCTGAAAGCGGAGGCAAGGGCAGGAGCAACTGCAGACACCCAAGTCCGCATGACTAGTCAGTAATGCAAAGACAAGTCTAGTTTCCATTTTGCAACCAGTCTAAGGCAGGACTCTGCAGTTTGCCGATGTATACTATAAGTTGTTTCACATGGCTATTCTTCCTTTACGTCTTTCCAACTCAACACCTTTTTCTTCTGCCTAGTGTCCCACATCCAGTGTCAACTGATGCAGGCACAACCAGCACCTCATGGCTATCAGGGTAAACTTCAGAATGGAAATTTTACACTCGACAATGACCAATTCATCCTGGAGTCTTTCTGGCATCTCTGAATCTGAGTGATGCTTACCAGCATATATTTCCTCATCCCACGTAGAGCCAGGACCAGCAATCGTACATCAAAGGCATTCTCTGTTAGTTCATTTCACTGCTATTTGGGTTCCCGGCAACCAGAGTTTTCACAAAATAACATCTTTGCTGGATGCTCAGCTTTGGGGAAAAAGCCTCCTTTGTTTGTCCCCGTCTAGACAACTGGCTGATCCGGGCTCATTCCCTCAGGAGGCTCAGGTAGTGATGTCAGCAGCAACAGAATTTATTTCCTTCACTGTTGGATATTCAGCCACAAGTGGAGCCCTCCACAATGGTTTCCGCAATTCCCTGTGTGGGTCAGTTGGTAAAACCCTAGCCTGGGGGGCCTTTGGAGGTAACATGCTTAAGAGCCAAATCTTAAGGACCCAAGTATGGGTAGAAAAGGAGAGGGGCCTCTTAAGACAGCCATGTAGAGTCCTGTGATTGTTCCAAGGCTCATGAGGAAGAGGTGTTTGTAGATACTGAGGGAATTTATTTATTTATTTATCTTTTGTTGACCAGGTAAGTGCACTAGACAAATTCTGCCTATTTTCAGGCACGACCCGGGGGAGGGGGGAATACAGATGAATGCCAACTGACCTTGAACCAGATTAAGCTGCTGGTGGTATTTTTTTTTAGTGAATGAGAGAAATTAGGCCAGGACACCGGGGAAATTCCCCTACTCTTTTCGATAAGTGCCATGAGATCTTTAACATCCACCTGAACTACCACCAATCCAGGCAGATGGGACCTCGGTTTAACGTCTCATCCGAAAGGCGGCACCTCAGAAATGCAGCACCCCTCTCATGCTGCATTACAGTGTCAGTACTGGGATATTAACCCAAGTGCCAGATGTGGGAACTGAACCCACAGCCCTCTGATCTCCCGGCCTCAGAGGCAAGTGTGCTACCTACTTAGCCACTGACACTGCTAACTATGCTAACTAGGAATGCCACTATGCAACCCCCTGTGCTCCACAACCATAGTGTGGGGACAGGGAAAGGAAGCTTCGTAAACTTAGTGGACAAAATCCAAATGCTGAATGTGCTGTAGAAACCTGCTGAGGAGAGGAGCCTAGCAGTAACCCCACACTTGATGCAGGAACCACAAAGGAAGCCCAGCACTCAGACGTGTAGTCTGGGGTACTCCTGCCCGCCCCTGACACCAGGAAGGCAGAAGGAGCCTGCCACTGAGGTGCATAAACTGGTGGTACTCTTGAGTTCTTTAGAGCCACTATGGGAGGAGGTCAACACAGCCTGACAGACAACTCTGTCCCTGACTCTATGGACTCCCCAAAGGCTGTCTGCACAGCGATCCTTTTGTGCTCTGTGCTATAGCCCGAGGATGGCAATGGAATTAGGTCCCACATCTTGAGTACTTATGGTGAAAAACAGTAAAATAAAGCAAAATAATGTCAAACTCGTGGAGAAGCCTCCTCCAGGACTTGGTTAGAGTGCGGGGGGCCATCTCCCACGGTTGAGTTAGCATGTACAATGACCAGAATCTGGTGCACTCCTTCCCCTCCATATAAAAATGCCCATCTCCTACTTGGGCTCTACAAGGGGATGGTGTGCCTCCTGGCACCAAGGGAGCGGGGCTAAGGCAGATCATCCCTGCCTGAAGCCCTGGACTCCTCCACGGAATGTCCCCAGCAGTACTACAGGTTTACTCCTCCTACTGTAGAATGCGTCTTCAGCTGATGGGGACTCTAAAAATAAATAAAATAAAAACTGAACCAAACCAAGAACTATAAAAAAAATCTCTACATTTAAACAAGGAAGGATTCCCTGCTAGGTAGGAAGCCATCTCCAGCAAGAGGACAGAGAAAAGAGTGTGTGTGTGTGTGTAGGTAAAGGGACATGCCTTAGACGCCTAGACTTTTCTGTCTGTTCTAGCGGAGACCGACCATACCAATTACTGCCTTTTCATAGGAGCCGACACACAACTGATGTCTATGTGTTCTTTATTTATGAATGGCTGAGACCAGAAAGCAGCAGTAATCACCTAGGATGGGAGGGGGGGCCAAAGATGAGGGGCAGGGTAGACAGACAGTAGGAATAATAGCTACTGACTGTGGGGGATAAAGGAGGGGAGGCAAGCTGTGAGAGCTGGCACATGTGTAATGACAGCAGAAGAGAGCTTTGAAGGATAGAGAGAAGGAGTGCAGAACCGAGGGAGGGTATTCAAGAGGAGAAGGCAACTGACCAGCAGAGGTCTTGGGAGCACAGGACTAAGAAGAAGCATCACTCAACAAAGCACCAGGAGCAAGAGATGGATTTGGGGGGGGGGGGTAGGAGAGGTAACGGGAGAGAACTGAACCTGAATTTGGAGAAAAGGGAGGTGCAGTTGGAAGCCCCCACTCTCAAGAGATTGGAGGGAAAGATAATAGTAAGGGGAACTGGACAGTACCCTTGAAAGGGAGTGCCAGTAGCAATAGACAGTAAGGACAGCAACGGCTCAAACAGAGGAGAGGATCAGCCAGGAGGTCAAAAAAAGGTGATAAGACTTTGTTCAGGTATGTAAGTGAAAAAAAGGAAGGCAAGGGGTAGTATGGTGAGAATCAAGAGACGATGGGAATGTACAGAGGAAGACCAAGAAATAGCAAACAGTCTAAATGAATACTTCTGCTCGGTCTTCACGGGGGGACCAAAATGCATTAGTAGGCACTTGGGGGGGAGGACATAAGTCAATTTTCGAAAGAAACAGAGTCCACCATGGACTGGAAGCCCTAAAGGAAAACAAGGCGATGGGGCCAAACAGGATCCATCCAAGAGTATTAAAAGAACAGAGCACAGTGCTGCCTGCCCCTCTGGTGACACTACTCAGCGTCTCATTGGAGACGGGGCGGGGGGGGGGTTAGTTCCAGAGGACTAGAGAAGGGCAGATGTGGTCCCACTTCATAAGAGCAGCAGCAGGGAGGAGGCTAGCAATTACAAGCCAGTCAGTCTCACATCAGTGGTAGGGAAATTAATGGAGACCCTGCTGAAGGAGAGACTGATGGAATACCTGGCTGCAAATGGGCTGCAGAACCACCATCAGCACAGCTTTACAGGGGTGAGGTCATGTCAAACAAATCACACAGATTTGTCTGACTGGCTAACTAGAGACGTGGATCATGGGAGGGCAATGGATGTGGCCTATATGGACTTCAGTAAGGCCTCTGACACTGTACCACATAGGAGGCTAATTAACAAACTTAGCAACCTGAGCGCGGGAGAGAAGGTGGTAAGCTGGGCATCTAAATGGTTGAAAGACAGGGGGTAGAAGAGGGTGGTAAAAAGCAGTCACTCAGGGATGAGGGAGTGGTCACTAGAGTTCACAGGGATTGGTACTGTGTCCTGTCCTCTTCGATGTCTTCATGAGCAACATTACTGAGGAACCGGAGGGGAAGGTGTGCCTCTTTGCAGCTGACAAAAAATCTGCAACAGGGTTCACACCTAGGAGAGGGTGAAAAGAATGCAAAGGGATTTGGTCTAGGGTAAGGCCACTGATTTTCCATTTCAGAAACTGCAAATTCTGGTTTTCTTAAAAAATACCTATTAGTCAGTATTTAACAAGAAAAAAAAAAAACAACACACTACAGGCACTGTAAATGTGTAACCTGTTCTTGCTGCTGATGGTTTTACTTGCGGTCTTGCTCTCTCACACCACTCACTGCACTAGGCTGTGCTACATTTTTTCTTGCTTACTCGGTTTAAAATGACCCTAATGTATTACATCACCACTATGCCCACAGTACAATCATGCTTTCTCCAGAGGGTGCATGATGCAAACTCACATGAATTGAGTGCAATTCTGTTCGTTAGTATGAACGATTTACAAAAACAAACAAAAAAAGATTATCACTAGAGGATTCTGAAAAACCAACTGCTTGACTATTTGATTAACCCATTTACTTTTATCTCAGTTTGTGTTGCTATTAACAGTCGGCCCTCTCCTATTAAAAAAACCAAAAACTTTCAGCCTCTCTTTTTCGTACTTCAACTCTTGCTTCATCACCATATTCAATACCCAGCCTATCTTTAGTTGTCACTCCCTTATGTCTCTGCAGCGCCCCCCCCAAGCATGCCTTATGTCCCCAGGATCCAACATGGGGTGGGGTGTTTGGGGGAACCTCACATACCACTGGAGCACAGGTAAGGCTCCAGGGTCACCCTGAAGGTGCCAAACTACTCTGACCCCATTACTTCTTCTGCCCATCTTCTTACAGTACATGTCTCTCTTGGGGGCATGTAGCATGGTTATCCATGATGCCAAATACCAGTAGAACGTCCCAAACAAGGAGGTGCTCAAGCAGCAGGGCAGGCTGATCTCTACCCCTGGAGTCTGGGTGAACTGTACTCGGAGAGCTCCGTAGTCTCCATCAACCTTGGTGAGGGAGTTAAGCTCGAAACGGAAATCCAGGTCTCCCACATGGCAGCACAACACGCCACCCCTACCATGGGCAACAGTTTTCTCTGCTATAATTACCTGCAATATAACACAAACAGAAACCATTCACTGCTAACTCAGCTTTAAAATTTCAGCTTTGTGCAAAAATACCCTTTTGGGTCCAGGAACGCTGAGTAAGCAATAAGACAAGACAGGTTGTGCTGGGACAACTGTACACTTAGCAGCACAGTAAGGCACAAGGCTGCAGGCCAAATACAGTACCATTAGCCCTTGAAAGTGCAGATCTTCATCAGGGATATTTCCTCCACACCTTTGGAACTATAAGCCACTGGCATCAGGACCACTCAGTAACTTTTGCTAGCTGGGGTCACCCACTAGGACTTGCAATGTCACCATCAATATAATCATGGGTGCCTCACTGCTCTTCAGTTCTTTCTTCCGCCATCAACTACTTGTCGGACCTGCAGAGAAACAAAGCCGCTGTTTTTACGACTTATTTTTCCTCTCTACGTTGTCAATGCTTCTCTGTAAATAACACCATTGACTAAACTTTTACTTGAGGTTTATTTACCAAACCAATGTTCATACCGTGTGTGTTTACTACTTAGGGAACCTATCCCCTAGTGTAAGGGCCTGCAAGATCCATCAGGACTTCACACAGGCCTCAAGGAGATGATGCATGCAGGCTGTGGAAAAACCTTCATCACCAAAAATGTCATCTTTGACCATGGCCACAGGCCCTAAACAGGCTTCTCCTCTGGATGCCCCTGGTAGGCATACTCCCAGGAGTTCAGCAACACTGTCGCCACCACTGGCAGCGGGACTGTTGCGTCCGTTTAAACAGAAGAACATGCAAGCTTCACCAGTAAAATGAGACTCGAGGTCTCCACTGAAGGACGGTAAGTCCTCATCGACGACCTTTTCTGCAGAGTTGACTACAGCCCCCCCCTGACTGTCTTTAAGATACCAAGGTCAGGCCTGGCTCTGGCGCTACCTACTAAGAATGGTATACCATCTCTGCCGTTGGACTCTATCCCCGCGACACCAGTAGTCACGAACCCTTTAATGGGTGTCATTGACCTCAAGGCTGTGCTGTCATCATTTTCAGAAATATTATTTCAACTAGTTCCCTCTGTGTATTCAACACCGATGGTAACTACAGCACCACTGACAAAGCCTCTCCTGTCGGTACAGTCACTACCAACGAAACCGGTGACGTAGCCTCATTTTGGATTCCCCAACTCCCAAACCCACTCCCTGCACTGAGCTCTGAACTGGACCCAAGACACCTGGAAGTTCTGCATTATGACCCTTCACATTCTCATGCTACAAAAAGAGGACTGGCTCTGCGCAGTGGACATCAAAGTCGCTTCCCATCATGCCAAAAATCAGAAAGTGCCACAGACAATACTTCCGCTTTGTGCTGGAGGACAGCCATTACCAGTTCCAAATCTTGCCCATTGGCTCATCCTCAACACCTTGGATTTTAATAAATGCTTTGGATTGTGGCTGCAGCCCCTTAGAAAGAAGGGCTTTACATCGTCCCATATTTGAATGACTGCTTACAGAATAACCAGTCCAAAGAAGTAGACCAATACACAATTTCCATAACACTACAATCATTCGAGGACTTGGGTATCACAGTCAATATACTAAAATCACTACTAGTTCACTGTCATCGCCTGCAGTTCACTGGTGCACTGCCAGACAACACTTGGCAGTGCAATTTTGCCTTAAGGACAGAGCCGACGCCTTGGTTGCCCATGCCAAGCTAGTTCATAAGCATTTTTCTCTATCAGCCCAGACAATGATCTATCTCCTGGGACTCATGGCTGCTGCCATCATGACTGTCCCATTTTACCGCTTACATATACAAATCCCACTTTGAACACTTGGAGTCCGGCCGGATCAATTGACGTACGCCCTGGAACAAAGGATTCTCGTCATGTCTCCATTTCACAATACCCTGATATGGTGGATGGACTGTCTGCACCTTCTTCTCCCCAATGCTGGTATAGGTCCTTGCAATGGTTGTCTCTGGGTCAGAACAAAGCATCCACCTTGGTCATGGACAAACCCTGAGGTCATGGATCGACCTGGGCTCGATTCTCCACATTAATATTCTAGAAATGAGAGCTGTCCTCCTTGGTCTCCACGCCTTTGCAGAACACCTCAGTCCCGGTCCTCTGTTGAGAAAAGCAGATAACGTCAGTGTGATATACTAAATCAGCAGGTAAGGGGGCACTCAGTCTTACCCCCTCTGCATGGAAGCAATCAGTGTATGGCACTGGGCATTGTCTCACAGCCTTCAAGTATCAGTCTTTCTCCCTGGCGTCTCGCATGACCGTGTAGACAAGCCAATCCATTCTCTGTCAAGGGAACATGAGTGGGAACTGCTGACCTCTGTGGTAAATAACCTCTTCGAAGACGAGGCCGCCAGAGTTAGACCTTTTTGCATCCCCACACACAACACAAAATTACCACACTTGCTCACTAACTCCAGCACCTGCAGTTTTCTTGCGAGATGCACTGTCCATATCCTGGACAAGGAGGTTTCTTTATGCAGTCCCTCCAATTCCTCTCATTCAAAAGGTCCTGCTCAAACTGAAGGCAGAGCATGCTACCTTCATACTAGTGGTCCCTTTAATGGTCTTAATGTGGTGGAGCACTTGGTTTGCAGCAGCACTGCAAGAGAATACATTCTGGGTTTCTTCCTTCTGCAGGCCCTTGACTTCATCATGCACAAAAATTATTTTGTGTTTGTTGGCAAGTGTTATTCTGACAGCAATAGCTATTTAACATTGTTGAAAGATCCAACCACAGAATTCCAAACACAGTTGTTCAACATGATAAACAATGCATTGAGAGCGGTGGGATCACAAATGAACTTTTTAAATTTTTTTTCTTTTAAAGTTATCCATGCAATTACACCATTTTATGTGCTCCCCAAAGTACATAAATCCATCAGTGATCCTCCCTACCATCCCACTGTTTTGGGTGTGGAGTCCCTGACCCAGAAGCTATCAAAGTTTATGAATTATTTTCTACAGTCGATGGTTCTGGGTCTAGGTTCGCACATCTGGGACACATCAGACCTATTAGGCAAACTTAAAAAATTTTGTTTGGGAGATGGAATTTAAATGGCTCACAACAGATATTACCAGCCTATGTATGCACGGTGATACCACATAAGATAGGTCTTAATGTGGTGGAGCACTTGGTTTGCAGCAGCACTGCAAGAGAATATATTCTGGGTTTCTTCCTTCTGCAGGCCCTTGACTTCGTCATGCACAAAAATTATTTTGTGTTTGTTGGCAAGTATTATTCGCAGCAATGTGAGACTGCGGTGGGGGCAGTTGTCGCCCTCTTGTATGCTAATTTATACATGGGCCTGTGGGAGGAAGAACATGTGTTTTTTTCCCTCCAATTCTACTTTTCTCCGCAACCCTGGAACTCTCTCGGGCATCCTCGCTTACCACCCGCCTGAAGCCACCCCACTGGGAAATCGGGGACAGACACTCCCCACCCTATCTGGTCCACCGGAGCACCCTGCAATGCTGCAACCAAGGCATGATCAGGGATCGGGATACGCAGTGGAGTAAGCCCGGTGTTGAGTGTGTTGCGGTGGGGCACTGGAGGTGCTGTTGCCTATCCAGGGAGTGGGGCTTTTTCCTCACAAGATTACCCCTGGAGCACAGATGTGCAATAACGTCTGCGCAGCTAACATGCTGACATCCGCTGCCACTCCACCCCTTGGTATGGCATCACTCCTGCAGTGTCCCCGATCTCCATCGGGGGCCACTGGTGAGCAATGCGTGGCCCACTACCCACCCCGGGAGAGGAGAGCTGTCCTCCGTATGCTCGATTCTCTCTCCCCCCAGCCGACCCCCGGTGGCCCAAGTCCATTCCTGAACCCAGTTCGACGACGTGGAGCAAGGTGAGGTGTCCAGCGCCATCAGGCCGGCTAAGAACATGTGCTTAATGAAGCAGATAATTAGTTTTTCTGGAATGTTGTTCTCTGGCTGTGCTTATTGACAATATTTTGTGTATCTGGAAAGGTGAGAGCGATGTCCAGAAAGTCACTAAGTACTCAAACTCAAATGGGAACATTCTAACTTTTACCCATAGGCAGGGACCCTGGTTTTCCATTTTTACCAGTAACAATCACGGAATCCTGCGTGGTTTGCCAATTTTGAATTCTTGCACCGGTGCCACATAGAAATTGCATGTCACTGCACAGAATCTCTAGGATTTCAGCATCTTTTTTAATTTTCTCTTTCTATGTCCCCTTCTCACAGCATCAGTCTCCACTTTTCAGAGATCCTTTAGGCTGGGTATCCCCTAGCTTCACCCCCAGGTAATGCTCAGGAGTTCCTGTGGGCCTGCCCCCATCCTGCCTGGGCTGTACCCCCCAGGTGGGAAGGGAGGGGACCCCAGGTCACCCATCCACACTCCCTTAGTGTGTGTTGGGCAGCTCAGTGGGTCCCTCATGGAGCCTGGTTATGAAGTCTGGGGCACCTGTGTCCCTTCTGCCAGTGGCCAATGTGGGGTAATTGTTCCTGGTTTTCTGGTCTCTGTCCCTGAGGGCATCTGCACTAGAGAAGATCTAAGGAGGTAGGTCACATAGAGACATGCCACTGCTCCAGGTCCTGGCTAGTGTCCTCCGTTCCAGATCACTCTGCAGCACCATTGCACCACCACCCATGGTCACACAGGTGGTGGTAAAGCAGCAGGACCTGCAGCCCACCCTCCCCGGAGGAGGAGGAGGACAGCAGTCCCCCGGGTGTTCGATCCTACTCCCCTGGCCAGACCTCCAGCAACCCGCGTTCACTTCTGACACTGGGTCACTGGCATTGCAAGCAATAGTGCCACTGTAGGGTCAGCGGGCCGACCCAGATTTCAGCATCTTAAAATGAATGCTGATGTGCTTTGCATTCTTTCTGCTTTGCTGCATATAGAGTCAGTAAGGAAATCACCCGCACTGCTTTGTTGTAATTAGCCATTCAGTTTAACCACCCATGCCTAGTGG
This sequence comes from Neoceratodus forsteri, assembly GCA_016271365.2. Classification (NCBI taxonomy): domain Eukaryota; kingdom Metazoa; phylum Chordata; order Ceratodontiformes; family Ceratodontidae; genus Neoceratodus; species Neoceratodus forsteri. The sequence continues at coordinate 23,883,774 of CM057456.1, forward strand.
TTAGAGTAACAAACAGTGATTGAACTGGGTACATCCAGCAGACTTGGGTTTGATTCCCAACAACCTCCACTTGCATACTGTGTGACTCCAAGCAAGTCACTTAACCTCCCCAGTGCTTCTAGGTCAGTCCTGAAAACAGACAGTTCTGCCTAGTGGGCCTTACCTGCTTTACAAAGAATATAAAAAAAAATACCAATATATGTTTACTACATCATAGGATAGTAGTCAGGGTGCCCTGTAATTTGTCCGAGTTTTACTTGGGCTGTAGTGATTTTGTATAGGTAAACATAAATGTTCAAATACATTTTATGTACTTTATAAGACTGCTGTTAGATTTTATTCAGGTTTTCATTGTATTCTTTGCATATGAGCATCTAGGTTGTAGACTGCTAAACTAGCTTATTCAAGTTTATACCGTAATCAGTAGGGCCATCCAAAATCCTCAGTTGTTTGAATGAAAACTAGTCTGAATGAAAGTATGTTCACAAAGAAGAAACTGCCTTACTACTTATGAAAAGACTTCACAGTTAACACTCCATTTAGGTGAATTTGATCATTTGCACCTTTTCTCCCACCTGCTGTTTCAGTCTCTGTGACAGCAAAAAGTTTTCTGATAGACTGCTTCAACAAAAAGCAAATGTTAAGTATTTAAGTGTACTTATGTTTGGCCAGTGGATTTCGAAAGCACAATCAATGACGTACAGAAGGTAAGGCCCCAGGGGCTGTATGATGCTGGTGGACAGAGTAGTGCTCAATTCACATCTGAACAAAGACATGAAAACTGGGAGACACCCTTTTCATGGACACCAAGTAAAAAATAAAAAAAAAGCATCCACATGTCTGGGAGATGCATGAATCCATTTGAAGGTCCTCCACTAATCACTTGTGGATTTTTTAGGTGAAGACACTTTATTTCAAAGAAGCAAATTCAAGCAGGTTTTTTTTCTCCTCCTACCCCCTGGCCATCCACTCCTTCAGGCCTGCCAAGGCCCCCCTACCACCACTGCTAAGTCCCGACCACTATCCACTGCCCCTTACTGCTGTGCTACCAGGTATCCCAAAGTAACCCTTCATTCAGTGGGCCCCTACGCTTGTGGGAGGCTACCAGGGGAGGAGAACTGCCTCAAAGAGCTTCCCGTGTATCCTGAGCATGGCAGGGGTCAGAACGGACACATGTCTGGGGCTTCCGGCTTATGGAGGACTAACAGCCGTCCATCAGTTGGCCAGTGGGTGCTTTCCCATTTTCTTGACAGGCCACATGATGTCAAGGCACAAGCCGATGTCCATCACGCTCCCTCCTGCAGTGAGGGCTGACATGTTGTTGTGCCTCTGGCCTCCACCAGGGGCCAGCAAATGTTGAGCCGTGACCCCTTCCTCCCTCCCAGGAGAAGATGAGTGGTTGTTAGACAATCAAGCCTTCACCCACCAGCTGGCCTTCCAACACCCAAGTCTGTTCCCTAACCCTGGTCAGCGGTGTCACAGGCAGAAATCCAGTTCAGGCAGTTAAATTATAGATAGGAAAAAACAAAGGTAGTCCACCTTAGCGGTGATGGTTCGGATTAATTCACATCTGAGTTCTAACAAACAAAGAGACCAAGTCATTTGTAACTAGTGCATGTGGGGTGTGGTTGTTGAAGAAAGGGGATCATAGTGCTGTCACTACTGCCACCACCCCAGAGGGATGTGGACCACATTATTGCTACTGCCATCACTCCGAAGGGGTGGGGGCTGTAGTGATTGTGCCATCACCGCTGGTGGATGGGGAATGTAGTACTGCTGCCATCACACCTACGGGATGGGGAATGTAGTACTGTTGCCATCACACCTAAGGGATGGGAGCCACAGCGCTGCTGCTTCTGTAACACCTGAGGGAGGGAGGTCGTAGTGCTGTTGCTGCTGCCATCACGCCAGAGGGATGGGGGCCATAGTGCTGTTGGTGCCGCCATCGCACCTGAGGGATGGGGCCGTAGTGCTGCTTCCATCATACCTAAGGGATAGGGGCTGTAGTGCTGCTGCTGCCATCACATCCTGTACCTAAAATAACTTTAAATTGGTACAAGGATGGAAGGATGTGCAATAGTGGAGGTCAAAACTGCTAAAATGCATGTTAGCAGAGTTAAAAATTGTTAAATAAAGTACAGAGAACCGAATACCGGTAAAACTGGATTTTGGCTTAGCAGATACCGGTGTCAATACCGTTTTTTTAAATGTGCAAAATGGAATATGCCCTTTCTCAATCCCGGTAAACCAGTGTCCCTGCTCATAGGGTGGAAGACCACAGTATTGATTTTCTGGACATCATCCTCATTGGTACACTGGGCAAAGTCATCCAAACAAAGAGTTTTAGAAAACATACTTCTGCAAACATACTGTTTCACTAGGCAAGTTCCTATTCTAGAAAATTGGTGGAATCTATCCCGTATGGGTGACTCCTATGGGAGAGATGAAATTGTTCTGCCATCATGGGATCATTCACCAATCAAATGAAATAACTGAACGGTTTAGAAAGAGAGGATATGCAGAGCTGGTATTGCAAAATGACCTTACAAAAGGTAACAGATCAAGACAGGAACAAATTATTAATACTCCAATTTAATAACACTCCACAAACAGATAATATATCAGCCATATCCTTCATTACAGAACACAATCACCTAGCAGGTAAAGTGGGGAATTTAGGGCCCCATTTTTAGAGCCGGACGGCTGCGCATGCACACACAGGTGCCTCATGTGATAAAAGAGGGCTGGCCGGCTGTGGTGCAAAATTCAGACAGACAGTGTTATCCGAACTGACCACGCTGTCTGAATATAGGGCCACGGTAGCATGGCACATAGCAGGCAGTCACCATGCTTTGTGCCACACTACCAGAGTGCTGCTCCGAAGACCGCTCATAGGGGTAAAGCGCGACACACGCTGATTAGCGCCATGGCCCCACTGAGCGATTTTCAGCCCAAACATGCAGATGAGCCCACTAGGCATGTATGGCACTAGCAGGGCATTTGCATGCCCATCACAGGCTCATCTGCATGCTGCTCATTGGTCGAGTGCGCCGGGCCATGTCCCCCTTCCCCAGCCCCAATCCCCTTCCTGGTATTGGTTTGTAAATCCCTGGTGGTCCATGGTCCCTCCCACCCGATCCCCTCTCCCTATATTTATATGTGTAAGTCCTGGTGGTCTAGTGACCCCCCACCCTGGCAGGTACTGTCACCCAACCCTGAAAGCCAGCGTCTGGCACAGCCCTCCACTGACCACCATGGCCGGCAGCAGAATGAGCTCTCATGGCCCGCATACTGTGCAATATTGTACAGTACGCATGCCATGAGAGCTCAGCTTGTGGCTGGCCGTGGGTGGTGAGCGGAGGGCTGTGCTAGTCGCCGGCTCTGGGGTTGGGCTGGGGGAGGGGAGGCGGGTAGTGGGACAGTACTCTGCCGGGGTGTCACTAGATCACAAGGACTTGCATAAATATATAGGAAGCACGGATTAGGGCTAGGGAGGGACTGCTGGACCACCAGGGATTTACAAATACCTGGGAGGGGACTGGGGCATGGGAGGGACCGCTAGACTACCAAGTATGCTTTCACATTTGTTGCTAAGGGGATTGGGGCATGGGAGGGACTGCTAGACTATCAGGGTACCCAGCCCTTGACAGTGGGTGGACAGGGTGAGGGGCACCCCCCCTACACACTGTTAAGGGCTGGGTTTCAGAAATGTTAAACTGTGATGGTCTTGCAGCTGTTTAGCACGTCTGAAAATGTTCAGCTTCATGCTGTGCTGCATATGCATGGGGGATCCCTAATCTGCGTATGTGCAGCGCAATATTCTGCGCCACAGTGAGATCAGGGGTGCGCCGCACATTGGTGGCCTTTGAACATGGCCACACCCCCGACAGCCGGCGCTATTATGGGTTAGTGCGGTGCAAACCTTTTGAAAATGGGGCCCTTAGTGCATAGATTCTGGCCATTATCCACCATGGAGCACAGTATGGGAGAAATTTTGCTCACCACACTTACGGTATCATTTACCAAAAGCAGACATTTAAAAAAGACATTCTCACTTCGAGTCATTACACAAGATTAGACTTGGATACAGGAAATTTAATTGACTTCCTCCTAAGCCTAATGTTTTTAACAAATGTGGTTCCTGTTCCATATGCCAGTGCGATGTACACAGTAAAAATTTTAACAAAGACAACATCTCTGTAGAAAGCAAGTCATTTATTACAGAACTTGTGCTACCAATTTTGTTTGATGGGACTCCCAATATAAGTAGTTATTTCCCTGTATACCCTTTCCCCATTTAGTTTGCAATAAAAAGTAACAGTAACCATCCAAATGTATTACACAAAATAAAGCATGGGTAAGTGTGGCATATAAGGAAATAAACGCATCAAGGGGGCTAACTAGATCATAAAACCACTCTCCCTTCAGGCTCATGATCTGGTTAGCCCCCTTGGTGTGTTTATTTCCTTATATACCACACTTACCTATCATTTACCAGTTAGGGTTCAAGTTAATGCTGCAAAATAAGGTAAATGTGGCCTTAGGGTTTCCTTACTCCCTACCATCAACCTCCAAGCAGCAAAAAGAAAAAACATTGGGGTTTCGGGGCTTGAGTGTTGGCGAATCAGTGGTAGGGTCTTCCTTGTGGTCCTCAACCCTAATGCTCGCTCAACCCTCCCAGCCCATAGCCTCCTGTACGAAGCAGAAGGTACGGCTCCAGCTCAGTGCTGCAGATAACTATCTTTCACCACATGTTGCCAGCACAATCTGTTGTAGCTTTCTTCACGCAGGGCCCGGCCCTGCATGAAGAAATAAGATCATGTCTGACATTGTTTGTTCAGGGAATGGGGTGGGCACTAGGGATGACAACCCCAAGGAAAACTCCACCACTGCTCCGTCAAGACTTCAGAGACCCCAAACCCTATTTTTTTTTCCTTTTGCTGCTTGGGAGGGTGGGGAGTTAGGGTTGGAAACTCTAACACCACATTTCCCTACTTTTGTGGCATTAACTTGAACCGTAATTGGTGCATTAAAGTTTTTTGCAAAGAATTTCCTTTCTTTTTGAGACAGTGGATCATATCCCAAAACAGATGCACAGGGCCCTTTGGATCCTGCACCAAGGGAAGACTCCATCTGCCTACAGAAGTGCAGTGACTGATGTCTGGGGCTGTCTGCTAGGCTATGGAAGCAAGGGCCCTCTGGTCCCTGTGCTTACACCTGGAGGCAGATACAGACGCATAGGGCAAAGAGTCCATCTGTCAGCTAACGCACAGGGCCCTCTGCCACTCACAGGTGCAGAGCCCTATGCCAAGAGGACAGTTGTCTTCACTATATGGTACCCAGGCCCATGCATACAACCCTGTACCTTTCATTTCCTGGCTGGGGGAGGTCACAAAGCAGTGCCATCCCCCCACCCTCACTCCATCCAGCTGAACTGAGCTCTCCCCCAAACTCAGCTCCCTGTTTCAGGATCACAAAGCATACCTGCTGGGGTAAAGACTAGCACTACACACACAGTTTCTTAATCATATATATTTTTTTCATTTTGACCCCAAATTTTCAAGATAGTCGTTTTAGAACTCCTCTTATAAACATAAGTAGCATTTATAGTGTATTGGCAAAAACGTCATTTCACACCAGAAATGTGAAAACACATCTCGCCCAGGATTTTAAAAATGACACCTGTCATGTTTATGAGGGTGTGTGGAAAAATGGTTATTTTGAAAGTTTGGTGTCAGACTATTTAAAATTAGCGAAGTTATGAGTGAACATTGAAATACCAGGTTCCATGTCATAATAGCGATCGCGCCCCCCCCCCGCACCACCCTAAATTACTATTCTCAACTCCCCCACCAAACCAGAATGCCAGCGCTGCAGCACACCCACAAACACAGCCCACAAACCTCTGCTTCCTGCCTGGACCCTCCTATTCCTGTTCTTCACCTTCCTACTCCTTCACCATTTTCTCCCCCTTCCTAGTTGCTCCAACTGCTCTCGCTACCCTTTTAGGGTAGCTCAAACCATAAGCACTCAAACTGAGTCGCTCAAAATCAAGTCACTCAATTTGAGTCGCTATAATAACATGATACCAAATACTGCAACATTCACTCATAACCTGTGCATTTTACCATTTCTGTACACCATATTTTCAGCATAGCCTTCTTATTACATCACCTCATGAACCTGGTAGGTGAAATTTTTCAAATCCCTGCCAAAACTTCATTCTGCGCCACCAAAACATCATTACACGCCACAGGTGTGAAAATACATTTTGGCCGAGATCTGAAAAATGACAGCTGTCACATTCATGAGGTGGTGTGAAAATAATGCCTTTTTTTTTTTTTGGGTCAATTCTATTTCGCTCCAGTCACTGACGTCCTGGGCATCGCCTCTACCACCCACTGTGCCCTTCCCCCGATGGAGGAATCGGGTGCTGGGTCCTCTCACGGCTCTGAATAGGAGAGGCAGGGACCACGGAGAGTCAAGTCATGATTGGCACTGGGTGTGTGGGCTCAGTCACTCGAGCCCTACCGTCGCTTCCCAGGAAACCGGGGTTTTCCCACTTTGGTTACATCCACAATGAGGTGCGATGTGCAATGACATCTGCACCAAGAGCGGACCCTCAGCTGACATCTGCTGCCACCTCACCCTTGTAAGTGGCATGCTACTACTGTGGTATCTCCGTTCTCCACTGGGGGCCACTGCACCGCGGTATACTCCCAGATACCCACCCGAGGAGAGCAGTCCTCCGGATGCTCAATCCTCCCCTTCCCTGATGACCCCCGGTGACCCACAGGGTAATAGTAAACTGAGTCTACTTCAAAGAAAGGGGAGTTACTAGCGGGGTACACCCCAGTTCACTTATTTATGAAATAAAACAAATAAACAAACATTGGGAAGGGAGGGAGGGCAACCTGGAGTGGGGTGGGAGAGAAAGAAGTGGTACCGTGGGTGGCCACCCCAGTCCACTTAAATATTGTGTAGCGACAGACAGACGGACAGAGAAATAGAGAACAGGGGATCGCTGGCTCCCTGCTTCAGCTGAAGCTGGCAGCATGACTTCCAGCTGCGGCTTCAGCATTCAATAAAGTCTTATTGTTCTCATACAGAGAATGCGGGTGAATGGCTCCTCTTGCTAAGCTGGGCATCCTTGATTTTGGGGTGCCCCAAAAACGTATTTCAGACCATTATTTAAAAAACAACACATTAGAATCTAGGGTTCAGGCGTTTATTTTTTAAATTTACAACATTATTATGTATTTTCCATGATTTTTAGTTGGAGGGGGGAAAAAGACGGCACAAAAAAAAGTTTTCATGCTGTGAGAAACAACTGTTGAGAAATGAGAAACGGTTCTGCGACACAGAATATTTGGTGTCATATTGGAACGTTATCTCAAAAACCCTACTAAGCATGTGCAGAACAGGAAAAAAAAAAAAAAAAAAACTTTAAATCTTTATAACTCTGGAACTTCAATATTTTTTCATGAAACCTTCCAAAAGGCACTACCTTGGCACAGCATGTTTCTACCCTGAAAGTTTTGGAAAAAAATTCCATTCTGTGTAGGCTGTACGTAAGCGCAAACCCAAATCCCATGTTAAGTATAGGGGGAAAAAATTAGACGTCTACAGGAAGATGACATTTGCTGATCTCAGAAACCGCAAAAGCTGCTGTCACAAAACTTTCCACATGTTTAGATTTTACCTCCTAGATGACGCATGCAAAATGTCAGCTAATGTTGTCAAACACTGCCAAAGCTATTAAGCTGCAAAGTTAGGGATTTAAGACAGACCCTCTCGCTCAACCCCAACTCTAAGGGTGCTGCCATGCCCCTATAATACTTTGGTGCACATGCAGCATATACTATGTGAGGCGTACAATAATAAAATTAAAAGAACAAATCCAAGAACACACAAGGGATATTCAGTGCATTAGCTTGGCACTTCGAAGTCAAACATGAAGGCAGACTGTCAGAATTTAATTTTTGGAGCTTAGAGTATGTGCCCCCCCACCCCTAAGGGGGAGACAGATTAAACATTCTATTACAAGAGACCTGTTGGCTATTGAGATTGAATTCAGTACAACCAACATGTTTCAACTATATAGTGGATTCTGTACCTTTTTTTAAAATGAATGGGGTTTGTTACTCTGTCCTTGGTATCATGTATTGGTGGTAAAGGCAGTGAACACCAAGCTGGGTGTACTATATAGGCATAAAAAGTATCTCACTCCAGAGGCCCTACGTCTCTCAGTCTCCAGCTCCATCCTTTCTACCATCGACTATGGATTGGTGGTCTATGGTGCAGCAACAGACACTGCACTAAAAAGGATTCACATTGCCCTCAACAAGGTATGTAGGCTCACAACGGCTGCAGATCGAAATACCCACACCTGCTCCTTATACGAGCAGACCAATTGGCTGCCACTAAAGAACAGGATTATATTCCAAACATGTCTCCTTGGAAAAAAGGCACTAATGGGTAAAACCGCCCCATGCATTTCTAGCATCCTAACACCAAGTGCTACCAGCTATACCACCAGAGCAGGATGAGGTGCCCTATAACACCTTTCCGTTGAACTGTGCAGGGACAGCGTGCTTTCAGCTTTAGGGCCCCCCAATGGCTCAATGAAATCCCAGTGCACGTTCTAAACTCCCAATGCATCTCGCAATTCAAAAATGGCCTAAGGCAACACCTTCCTACTAGGACAGCTTGTGACTGCCACTAGGACTCTAACACCCATAATGCCCACTCACCCACACTCTCCTTCCCCTTCCTTTTACACCCACTCTTCCCTGTTGCCCTATCCCTCTGTCTTCCTCTCCCCCCTGTGCCTTTTCTCCCACTGGATCAACCTTAAAACCAACCTACTACCACTACCTCCCAACCTCCTAGACAAAGCCACTTCTTCTGGCTGCCCGCTCCCCCCGTCTCCCCTCCCCCTCACCTTGACGCCTCCTTGGACTCTCACACTAGGTGTCACACCTGTTTATCTCCTTCGCTACATATAAACACTGTCCTTTACCCTAGTTGAATGCTCTTGACGCTGTACTATCACCATTGGTACTATGAATGACATTGTATCCTTACTGTATACTAGCTTCCTACTATTCGAGTATTGTATGTAAACTGTTTGTTATTGCTGTCATTGTCACTGTTTGACGTGGAACCTTTGTAAAAGAGCTCTGAGCTCAAAGGTATAATCCGAATCCCTAAATAAATAAATAAATATATTGACGGACAACTGACTAACATGGACATATCTTTTATTCTTCAGATAAGCAACTTCACCTTCTCAGCCCCTTATCATACATTTTATTCATGTATATAAGGACAATAATAAAATTTTAATTAGGAGATTTAAACTCTATGTCCCTGTAACAGTAAATATTATATAAAGAATAATACATTGGGTGGTATGTGTTACATGAATTTAAAAGACAAAGAACCTCTGTGCACAAACACTGAGGAAAGGGTTACCCCAAAGGGCATTTGGCTGGGAAGCCAAGTTTCAAGAAAATACAAAATCACACATGCCCCCACAATGCAAAGCATCATGGGCTGCATATGCAAATCACCACAGAATGTTATGCTGGTCCAAATTTAAGCAGAATTGCATTGTGCCAAAAGGCTTCTCGCACAGTCTGCAAAGGGTGCTAACAGAAGACATAGACACATGTTTCGTCCTACCAGGACTCATCAGTATGCCTCATCTGTTTGACACCCCAGTGGAATGGACCAGCTACCCTTAAGGCAGTGTGCCTTGGATATATTGTGGTGAACCCATTAAAATAAAAAACTGTTTAAAAGACAAAGAACCTCTGTGCGCAAACACTGAGGAAAGGGTTACCCCAAAGGGCATTTGGCTGGGAAGCCAAGTTTCAAGAAAATACAAAATCACACATGCCCCCACAATGCAAAGCATCATGGGCTGCATATGCAAATCACCACAGAATGTTATGCTGGTCCAAATTTAAGCAGAATTGCATTGTGCCAAAAGGCCTCTCACACAGTTTGCAAAGGGTGCTAACAGAAGACATAGACACGTGTTTCGTCCTACCAGGACTCATCAGTATGCCTCGTCTGTTTGACACCCCAGTGGAATGGACCAGCTACCCTTAAGGCAGTGTGCCTTGGATATATTGTGGTGAACCAGCCAAATGCCCTTTGGGGTAACCCTTTCCTCAGTGTTTGCGCTCAGAGGTTCTTTGTCTTTTAAACAGTTTTTTATTTTAATGGGTTATAAGCTGAGATGGGTGCAATATAGGAGAATGGGATGAACGTTAAGGTCGAAGACCCCAAGGCACACCTTGATGCCCGTCAATGGCTGCAGGGTGGAATGGCATGAGCATTACAGCCGACGACTCCAAGCCACACCCCTTGTACAGGGTGGGGCGTTACGGTTGTAAACCCCAACGCTCCGGGCGCTTATTGGTATTTTCGCTTCAGATTTTTCACATGGGCTTTTTGGGACCCCACCTCATGAACAGTTGGCACTATCATTTCGTTACTCAATTCTAAAAGGTGATTTCGCACAGCAAATATGCCATTTGGCGCAACAGCTGTGAAAAGACATTTTGGGCAGGATGTGAAAAATGACATCTCTACTGTTCATTAGGAGGTGTGAAAAAGTGGCAATGTTAAAAATCTACAGTGAAAATATTAAAAAGTGGTGAAGTTACAAGCATATGTAGAAATTGCTTAACGCATGCTTGTAACGCAGTCATTTTTTTTGGAATTTGTTCCCCAAATTTTCAACATGGCCTTTTTGTGACCTCCCCTCATGAGCAGTGACACTGTGATTTCATTAATCTGTCCCAAAAGTTAATTTCGTGCAGCGACTGTGCCATTTTGCGCCACAGGTGTGAAAACATGTTTCAGGCAGGATACAAAAAAATGACAGCAGTACTCTTCATAAGGAGGTGTGAAAAATGGCAATGTTGGAAATTTGGGTGAAAATATTAAAACTGGCCGAGAAGTTATGGCGTGCATACAAACTTCACGCAATGCGCTTCGTACTTGCAGTCATTTTGGAGTTTCTTCACCAAACTTGCAACATAGGCTTTTGGGACCCACCTCATGAACAGTGGTATTTTCATTCCATTAAATCGGTCCAGAAAGGCGATTCCGCACAGTGATCGCGAAACGAAATGACAATCAGTAGTCATGAGGTGGGGTCCCAAGAACCCCATGTTGAAAATCTGGGGCACAAACTCCAAAAAATGGCTGAGATATAGACCCAAGTTGAACCCCCCCCCCCACACTGATTGCCATTATAGGGTTTACTGTGATTTTCTTCAGTTTGCAGTCAGCTTTTGAAGAGTGCAGACATATTCTCGGTCCACAGAAGATCACAGCGCCAGACCTCCGGAGGTAAGTATGGGTGGGGGGGAAGTGCGGGGAGGTGGAATGCACAGAGGGAGGTGCGGGTTGGTCGGGCGGCTGGTGGGAAGCGACGAGGACCATTTTCCTTTTTTCAGGTTTAAAAAATAAATCGTTGTGGGACTGTTTTCTTTTTTTACAGGTGAAAACAAAATGGATTTCTGCACACTGGGGTGGGCTCCCAGTGTGCCAGACTAGTGGGGGGAAGGGGAATCAATGCCGACCCAGGCACTGGGCACCCCGAGGTTGGATGACAAAAAGGGGGCATGAGGGGCACATCCGACACCAGGAGTGGGCATCCCGGAGTCGGAAAATTAAAACATAAGAAGTACTTTGGCATACTGGGGTGGGCTCCCAGTGTGCCACAATGGGGGCATGCTGACACGGGGTTGGGCATACGTTGTCAGCAAATTATATAATCGGGCTTGGGGGCATGTCAACAGGGGATTGGGCACCCGATGTCGGCTTTGGGGGAATTGGAGATTGTGTGGCGCCGCATTACTGTGCACTGTAATGCGCATGGCTGGAATTTGCCTGGTTGCAAGGGGGGGAGAAGAGATCTGCCGCTGCAATGACGAAAACATCCATGATTGGAACAGCAGATTTCTTTCAAGTCCAGCATTTGCTCTGAAACTGCAGTCATCGGCAGCTTCCCTGTTGACTGGTGGCCGAGGGACGAGCCGATGAAAGGGTTGGCTGGATTGGCCAAACACTGCCACACCTCTGCAATACTCTACTCTCCTCAGAATGTTTTGTGCATTGCACGCGCAAGCAAAACATAAAGAGATAATCTCCATGACCTTTGGTACTAGTCAGAAACTAGAGAGACTCACTGCCCCCCGCCCCATCTTCACCACCCTGGATGGCACCCCACTTGAAGTGGTTCAGTCCTTTAAGTACCAGGGGGTGTGACTAGACAGTTAGCTTGACTTCTCAGCCCACATTGATGCCATTCATGCCAAGCTCTGTCCCAAGCTTGGTGCCCTCTACTGTAACAAAGACTGCCTGTCTCCACATGTTCGCAGGGAGCTGGTTACCAAAATGGTGCTCTCTGTCTTTGACTACGCGGATGTGGTCTATGGTTCTGCCCCCCTCTTCTCTCACCAGACTGGATACCCTCATCTCCTTTTGCCATTTTGCTTCAAACTCTCCACCTCACACGCACCATTGCTCACTATATTCCTCCCTATCCACCCTCCCACTGCCTCCTCGCTGCCAGGCCAGCTGCGCTACCTTCACCTCCAAATACTGGTTCAACACCTTTCCCTCCTACATCACCTCACTCCTATCCCAACTCCCCTTTGCCTCCTGCTCCGTCCGCTCTAGGGACCATCACACTGTTGCCACTCCTATGCTGGGCAATCTGCATTCTCCTATAGACTTCCCTCACTCTGAAAAAAACTCCCCTCCTCTCTCAGTTATTCCTCATCCCCATGCTACTAAAAACACCAGCTGAAACTTCAACCCCCCCCCCCCCACTTGCTCCTGTTACCCTTCCTCTGGCTACCCTTAAAGGCAGAATCTTAATCCATCCGTGTTGGGGGGCGCTAGAGAACCATCTTCCAGGTTGGAAGCACTCCCTTGAAGCTCTAACACAAGACGGCAAAACAGATTAAAATTTTAAATTTTAGGCAACTGGTGTCAAATCCGAAGGTAGATCTAACTTCAGAATGACACCCTGCACTGACTGATACCAAGTTTGGAATGGGCCAACAGAAACCGCAGCAACAGGGGCCGCCTAAAGACCCGCCACCACATGCCAGCAAGGCCACAGGATCTTCAGATGGCAGCACAGCAAGTAATTCAACTTTATCAACGGACCCACCGTGGTAAGTTATGCTTGAGTCCATGCCGGCCATGATCTCTAAAATTGAGAAAAAACTGCAAAAGTTTGAAAACCACGATGTGGTCATCATACAACTAACAGGGTCCATAGCTAAGTCGGATAAATGTTTGGTCTCTACTCTAGCTGCGGTGGCTTCCCTGATGATAGAAAACGTTCAACTGCAAAGCTGCATGGAGACCCTGGAGAAGGAAACTCAGGCTGGAAGCATTTGCATAGTAGGAATGCCAAAGATGCAGAAGGTACGGCTCTACTACAGTACTTACTGGACTGGTTTAAAGATAAGCTCAAGTTGCAGAATGGGTTCCCCTGGTCTTCGCTCACTAAAGCCTACAGAGTTAATCTGAGGGTCCACCCTGCCTCTTCTTATCAGCCACGTACCATTTTGTTGAGATCCTCAGGCTCCGAGATCAGAGACATGGTACTCCTTGCAGCCCGAGCGGTGTATCCTTTGGAAATTAATGATGCAGACATCAAGCTGTACATCTTTTCAGACACGTGCCAGGAAGAAGTTTTTTCATGCCGTGAGACATCGACTCCGTGCTTTGGGAATCATCCATTCATTTCTGCTGCCTGCTCGGCTTCGGGTGGTCTACAGAGGGAAGTCCTGGCAATTTACGAATCCTCAGGATGCGGGTCACTGGACCGAGAAGGTCGAACAAGAATTTGCTGCACACAGGGACCATTCTGAGATGCATAGCTCGGATTCAGAAGAAACCTGAACTGTGAGTCTCTAAGCTGCCAGTTGAAAAGGGTCTGACTTAATCAGAAGTGTTCCCCTTATTTCCATTTTTACTTACATTTGGACTGATAGTTGTAATTTTATAGTCTTTATAACTGTATGTAATTTGATGGGGGGGGGGGAGTATAGAAGGGAGTACATAATTTACAATATAACTTTTTTTTTTTTTTTCCAATTTTGGAGGTTTTGCAAAGTGATTCTGGTGGGAAATTCTGCCAGTATGCATGTCCCCAATAGCTTTCTCCCACATTGGGGGGAGCTGTGGTCATCAGACCTGCTGTTTGTGCTACTGTTGGTTTAGAAATAACCATAGATCCTTTCTTACTGTTTAGAATGGAGTTTCCTCTAATTGTTAAATTTATGCCTGATTAGTATTCAGTTCCTAACAATTGCTGTATGTTAATTGTGGTGGAGGGTTTCATATGGCAGTCATTTAATTACTGTGTATTTCTCCCCAAATCATGCATCAGGTTTAAACAGCAATCCTAGGATAGTGTTTACTCCTCCTTTCTGATTCTCCCTACTGGATGTACCTTTTACCTTTGAAAAGGCTGGCAACTTTCTAAAGACTTTTGGACTTTTAATACATGGACTTAAGATCCAGCCCCCGTACCAGAATACACAGGTAGTACTATCTGTTTATTAATTACTCGATGTGCTACATCATATTCACTCTGTGCCCTGTATGAGTTTTTGTGGATGTTAATTGCCTGCATATACAGAAATTAATAAACAAAGTTTAAAACAAAATCCAAGTTATTGTTTGGAATTGGATGCACTGCTAATGTTCCCTGCACTTTATTACCTATACAGGTAAACTGTACATTATCATTGTAACATGGGCAAAATCAGAGGATTGTAAACAAGGAGCCCAACTGGCTCAACTGCGTCAGGTGGAACAATAGCAACACGGCATTATGGCACGATAATGCCGTGTTGCTTCCAAACGTTCAGAGCAATAATGCCCTGTTGAGTGTGAACGCGCTCACTGAAGTAAGCAAGGAGTGAAGGGAGTAGAGATGTGTCCACCAATAGGTGGCGCGACGAAGAGAGCAGGAAAGCGAAGTGGCAGGGCAAGAGAGGAACTGCAGAAAGTAGTGTGTCGGCGTGGCACCGTAGAAAACCGGAGAGAGGAAACAACGGGGAACCGTGCTATGTTGGAGGCACCGAGCGAGTAAGTTCAAATAATACAAGTCGCCGAGCAATGGAAAAGAGCAGTGGGAAGCACAGGTGACTAACAGATGAGTGTGAGCGAGACGAGAGGTGGTGTAGATGTAACAAAGCACCACCTATTGGTGCTAATCATGAGGTTTGCGGTGTACACCCAGCGGAGAATAGAAGTGTTATTTGTGGAGGATATCAAGGTATGCACAGGCGACATGTTCCCCCAGAATGCAGCCGAGCAGGGATCTGAAATACAAACAAGGGTACAGAAATAGAGTAGGCAGCAAAAGTAGCAAATTCACAGCTGCAAGCATAGTGTTATGTGAAAATGTATACATACAGCAGAGTGCAAAGATGACAAAAAGTCGTCGCCACTATATTAGTCGATGTCGGGTCATCAACGTGCACGCGCACGGTTCCAGCAACAGAAAGGCAACAAAAGTAAGAGACATGCACCATAACTGTAAAGGTTAAATAAGTGTTTCTGCTGATTTCTGTTCTATAGCAAAGAAAAGAGCATCTGACAAATAGCCCAGCTGCACTTGCCATGTTACAAGCGCATTAATCCACTCTGAAGGTGGCATCTAATGGGAAGTTAATGCATAGTTGGTCACTGTAGGCACTCGGCCGCCACAACGGCCCCAACCATGCATTAACTCCCCATTAGATGCCACCTTCAGAGTGGATAAATGCTTACCTGTATCACATTGTGTACTTGGCCATTCAGATACATATATAATTGTCCATGTATCTGTACCATGTGTTAATATTTTCATAGAAGAAGTTAGTATTCTTGTTATAAATATTGTCTGTTTCCCACCACCCCATCATTAAATTTGCATAACTGCTGTCCCACATATGTTGCAGAAAAAAAATTCACCTTGGAATTCAAACACATTGTGTCTAAGCATGAAGTCCAGACCCTTTAGGACAAATTCTATGGGAATACTGCCCTCATTTCCATGTTCTCTAAGAAAAACCTGCATACATGGATACCATTGTCATGTTTGATGGACGTATAGAGAGATTCCACATCTATCCCAATCCATGTCATGTTTTCCTCCCATACTAGATTTTGTATTTTTCTAATAGTATCAGTTGTATCCTTAAGGTGTTGGTAACCTCTCTACACATTTTTGGAGGAAACAAAAAAAAAAAAAAAAAAAATCAAGGAACTGGCCCAAGTTCTCACACAGGGACCCAATCCCGGAGACTATCGGCCGTCCGGATGGGTAGTTCATATTTTTTATGAATCTTCGGTAAAATATTAAAAAAAACAGATATAATTGGATTCTCATTCCTCATAAATTCAAACTCTGCTTCAGAAATCTCACTGTTTGACACCCCTCTCATGAGGAAATTGTGCCAGTTCCCTATTAAATCCCATTACAGGACTGGACTGCAATTTCATGTTCTGCTGATTATCCAGTAACTTTTTTATAATTTCTGCATATTTTTCTCTAGACAGAACTACAATATTTCATCCCTTGTCTGCACTTTTAATCACTAAATTACCTTTTTTGGCAAGTTCAGCTAGTGCAACCCTTTGCCGCTTTCTTAAATTAAAAGTATCCTGATGTTTTAGCTTTGTTAAGGTTGTCCATAGCTTCCTTCATGACAATTTTCTCATAAGCCAAATTATTCACATTCAATGTGACTGGACAAAATGAAGATTTATTTTTAAAGCATGGTTTTCTCTCTCTCTGCCCATCCATTGTAATACCAGATGCATCCTGAATGTCTCCTGAGTCCTGAGCCCATGCTTCACCAGTTAAGAGTTTCGACTCCCACCAGCAGCTCCCTCAGATCACCTTCCGATAGTAAATCCAAGCTAAAGTCCCCTTGTGAAGAAACAAAAACATCAGTGTCCGAATCAAAGTTTACAGCACCAGGATGGGTTTCTTGCGTTGCATTTAGCAGCGCTGCAGCACTTGATTCGTTTGAAAAGCCCATTGTTGCTCCGGTTTGTTGTTTGTTGCAGAAGAAGTTCAGGCAGATTTTTCTGGAAAATTTCTTCATATCTAGTGCAACCTGAAACTTAATACTCGGGGTCGGGATAAATGAGAGGCCCTTCTTTAGAACTGAAAGTTCCTCAGCACTTAGTTCCTGACCTGAAATATTTATTTATAATTCTACTGTTTCTTCGCAGATCTTGTTGGTCTTGACACCGTCTCTTTTCCCCCTCCTTTTCCTACTTTTTCCTGCAACAGTCTGTCCCTTTTTACTAAAAAAATATGCTCCGTTTCTTCACTTTGTGCTCGGGGCTTCTTCTGTATCCACTCTGTCCTGTGTACATTCCCTTTCTTCTGAAAAGCTTCTACTGTTGTTTCTGCTTCCTTGGCTTTTATTCTTTCTTTCAAATCTGACTTTGCTTCTATTTCTACTCCTTCCACGGCTTTGTAGTCGAAGTTTAGCCCACTTAAGTATATAGCCCTTATTATAATCACCCTCGTATCTTAGCAACTTCTTTTGTTTTCTAACAATTATTTCTTTTTCATAATTCTTTGTATTTTTTAGCAAGTTGACATCAAGGCTCATGTACTCTCCCCTCCCCTCTCCCTATAGGAAAGAACTTCAGCCTCCGCTTCCTCCGTTCTCTTTGTCGAGCCCTTCTAATTTAGTAACCTCGTACTTAATAATCAGTTTTTTGAAAGTTTCAGCACACCGTTGTGCTGCCTGCAGCCATTCTTCCTTGAAAGAGAATTCTTCAATGCTGCTAGCAGGAGTAACAGTTACCCTTAACCCTTGAGGTGCCTGTTCTTTACTTAGATACTCCTCGAGGGTAATAATATTGAACGGAATGTAAATTTCTTTTTTCAGTAGCTTTTCTAATTTTAAAAAGCAAGGTTTAATGTCATCTGTGTCTGGTTGCTCATCCGCTTCAATCAATAATTGTCTGGCGCTCCGATAAACTTCCACGCAGTTCCCAACTGTAGCCCTCTGGCGCCACGCCCTCTTGGTCTTTCACCGTCTCCCGAGATTGCATCTCGTCATTTAAACTCAAATGGAGGTGAAAATAATACTCAGGCAGTAGTTTCCAAACGTAATAGATTCAGATACATCTTAGTCCAGCACACAGAAATGAGCGCTACACAACACATCTCCTTAGTGTTTTTCCGTTCAGAGTGCGATAGTCTTGGACTGTTTACACAAGGAGTCTGTTACAGTTCACCAAGTTTAAATATGGAGGAAAACAGTGCATTCATGGAAACCATAGAGGAAATGAGAATGGGCCCGAGAACCATGATACTGGGCGACTTTAATTTACCACATATTGATTGGATCAGACTATGAGGCGACACCCCTCTAGATAAAAGGTTAATTGATTTTACTACTACATACTACATGGAGCAATTTGTCCAGACCAGTACAAGGGAATCAAATCTCCTGGATTTAGTGATCAGTAAGCTAGAAGAAGATATAACAAATCGTGTGGCCAGAGAACTGTTAGTTGATAGTGACCATACAATATGGTACAGTTAACCATGAGAAACAACTGGAAAACACAAAATGGCATTACTAAAATTAGATGTTAGAATAAAGCCAATGTCAGTGACATGAAAAAATATCAATACATGGGGACTGGGGATCCGATTTACTCAACCTGTCCTTAAACCAAATATGGCATACGATTGAATAGCACACTGAATTTGTCCCAGAGAAAAATAAATATAAAACAAGAAGGGCAAAATTCCAAATTGGTTTAGTAACAAAATCAAGAAGGCACTAAGGAAGAAACAAAGGACGTATAAATATACAGGGTAAAGAAAACCCCAGAACATTGGATAAGGGATAAGAAATCCACAAAACAATATAAGGAACTGATAAAAAAAGCCAAAAGGGAGGAATAGCTGAAGCTGGCAACAAACACGTGCGATAATAAAAAATCCTTAATAAATTATACAAGTAGTTTGAGAGGACAACAGTTGATAGGGCCGGTATTTAATGGGGACAAGCTTACAGATAATGAATATGAAATGGCTGAAACATTCAATGAATAGTTTATAAATGCTAGCCAAAATTAGATTACAAAAACCTGTTGAAAAACCTGAGACAAGATAAGGAAGTTAAAAATTACAGAAGAGGATGTAAGAAATATGACTATGTAAACTGAAAAAATCCCCAGGGCCGGATGATATTCACCCCAGATTATTAAAGGAACTGGCAAATGAATTAGCAGGCCATATTGCAACACTATTTATATGTTCACTGACCAAGGGTGAAGTGATTTCTGAATGGCGAGATGCAAATGTAACGCCTGTACACAAAAAGGGCTCTAAAAGTGATCACACTAATTACAGGCCTATCAGTCTAACAAGTATTCTAGGCAAACTCTTGGAGGAGTATGTCAAGGAGGAACTGGATAAAACACACACACACACAGAGGAAAATGGATTATTAGATATAAACCAACATGGGTTCAGACCACATAAATCATGTCAGACTAACCTTTTTCACTTGTTCAAACCCATCAGTAAAGCCTTAGATAATGGAATGCCTGTGGACGTCATATTTTTATTTATTTATTTATTGTATAATCGGAATTACAATCCTTTGAGTCATAGACTCTTTCGCAAAGGCTCCACGTCGTTTACAGGGGGTGGAGGGAGAACAAAGTACAAGGATGACAGATGAAACAAGCAATTATATACAGGTTTCAGTTCAGACAATATTTATACAATGGCTCCACGGTGGTTACAGGGGGTGGAGAGACAAGACAGTATAAAACAATAAAAAGAAGCAATTTTTATATACACTTAGATTATTTACTGGTTACAGAACTGACATGGTAGTTGAGAGGCTTATTTTTAGAGCATTAGGAGGCATACATGTGAGCCCAAGACAGAGCTTACGTGGAGGGCGGTTCGTAGGGTCTAGGAAGTCCCTGAGTCAGTAGAGGGGGTGAGGGAGGAGTATGGGCAGGCCTTATTGGTATTCACATTTAGCGTTTTCCAAGAGGTGGGTTCGAAGGCCTGTTTTGAAGAGTGAGATGCTGTGGGCCTGGGAGAGAGTAGGGGGAAGAGCTTTGAGCCATTTGGGGGCACGGTAGCGGAAGGATCTCTGCCCTAGGGATGTTCGACATGGGGGGACCGTGAAGGATGAGGCAGTCAAGAGTCTGGTAATACGCCTGTGAGGGGCCGGGCTGATGATAGGGAGTAGACCGGCAGGAGTAAGCTGGAGGTGGATCTTTTTTGCTAGGATGCAGGTTTGATATTTGAGTCTTTGATGTAAATTTACTTGGATTATGCAAAGGAATTTGACCTAGTGCCCCACAAGGAACCAACAGAAGAACTAATAAAACTAAATGTTGGTTAGCATATAAGAAGATGGATAGATTATTGGCTTAAAAGTAGAAAACAGAGAGTCAATATAAGAGGACTCTGCTTAACTTAGGGTGCGGTGACCAGTGGTGTGCCCCAAGGGTGGTGCTGGGTCCATCACTATTTAATATTTACATATCCACTATGCAAACATCTGCTGCCTCCTGGATCTGTAAGTTCACAGATGATACAAAAATAGGATCCATAGCCGAAAATGAGACAGCAAGTACCAAACTTCAAGAGGACCTAGTGAGGACGGAAAGATGGGCAAAATATCACAAACTGCGTTTTAACAAAAGCAAATGCATGGTCATGCATTTTGGCAGAAAGAATAAAATGGTGGATTATTACCTGAATGGTGAAAAACTTGAGACAACTGTGAAGAAGAAGGATCTAGGAATCATTATAACCAACACACCGACTTTTAGTGAGCATGCTATGCAAGCAGTAAAGAAGACAAACAAAATGCTTGGATGTACATTAAAACATATAAAAAGTAGGGAAGAGAGAGTCATGCATCCATTATACAGTGCCCTGATGAGGCTGCACCTGGAGTACTGTATCCAGTTCTGGGCTCCTAATAAGGCAGGATATATTGCACTCCTCGAAGGGGTGCAAAGAAGGGCAACAAAGAGAATAAGATCAATTAGTAACATGACTTACAAGAATAGACTAAAGGAACTAAATCTTTTCTCACTGAGATTTATTTTATTTATTTCGTTTTTGTTGACCGGGTAAGTGCACTAGACAAATCCTGCCTATTTTCAGGCACGACCCGGGGGAGGGGGATACAGATGAATGCCAACTGACCTTGAACCAGATTAAGCTGTTGGGCTACAGACGATTAAGGGGAAATTTGTGTATGGTGTTCAGGGTACTCAAGGACAGTGATTTATGTGAATGTATAGGTTTAGTGAAGAAAGAAATAAAGATACAAGAAGTCATGATTACCAATTATGAGGGGAAATATACAATACCACCAAGAGGGGAGCCTGGATGAACCAGAGGGTGGTGGCAATGTGGACTAGTCTTCCGGAATATATCATTCATAGTCCAACTATGAATATTATATTCAAAACAGCACTTGATAAGTATTTTGCTGGTATGAACATTACCATTACCCATGGATAAATGGTGAGTCTAATATGGCTTACACTACCCGACTCGAAAACCTTCCTAGGAGTCCTATGATTAGTAACTTAGTGGGTCAACTCTTCAAATCCTTCGGTGTTTTCACTTACCTGAGGGAAAACCCAGCAAAACAAACAAAAAAAAAAAAATAAATAAATCAAACCTCTCCATTCTGATCAGTGCTTCCAACAAGTAGAAACACTGCAGTCAGTCGTCAGTGCCAAGAGCTTTGTTTCCATGTTCCAACAGTGCTAATGTTCCACAGCCAGTCTGAACTGAATCAATGCTGAGTCGCTGTCAGAAAGAAAGAAGCTGTCTGAGATATGGCCATCTTATACACAGAGCGCACCCGGCCCAGCATTCCCTGGCAGCGCTAAACAATCTGGCACCAGTGGGATTTTTAATCAAAATCCGCCGCTGACTGGGAAGGTTCAGCACCACATCAATGAATGACAGAATGGGATTGGGAGGTAGGGACATTTGCTGCAAGGGTGTGAGACAGAGACAACTCA
Organism: Neoceratodus forsteri; assembly: GCA_016271365.2. Taxonomy (NCBI): domain Eukaryota; kingdom Metazoa; phylum Chordata; order Ceratodontiformes; family Ceratodontidae; genus Neoceratodus; species Neoceratodus forsteri. The sequence goes on from CM057456.1 coordinate 23,905,866, forward strand.
GCATGAGCATTTTTCAGTGGAGATGAGGAGGGAGGGAGGGAGGGGGAACCAAATGATGGCAAGGAGTCATAGTGGGAGTCAGAATGGGCTTTGTTGTTTTAGCTTGAGCAGACTCTGACGGGGGTCACAAGGCCAGGCTCACAGCACTCAGTGGTCTCAGGCAGTGCCAGCAGAGAGTATAAACAAGCAGTCAAAAACATATATCTTAGTGTCTTATTCGCAGGTGCCCCTAAACAGTCAGTGCCCCAGGCTGCAGCCCTACTTAGCCCATGCATAAAAACTGCACCGGGGGGGGGGTACTACAGCTAACAAGGGGTACAGAGAAATACCAAGTAAATACTTCAAAAACCTTAAAGAATTTTTGGGGTATTCAGATCTCAGGACAACTAGGGAGTGGAGGATACTACTGCTAACATGGGGTAAGCTGAGGGCTGAGGGCCCAGGGGAAGAGAATTAGGCAGAGCAATGGGATGTACCAAGAGTGTGTGTGTGTGTGTGTGGGTGGGGGCTGGGACTCAAGTATAACACACCAGGTGAAATAACCAACATGCTGTAACACTTCTGCATCTGGCTGTGGAGCCTCCTATTAGGCTTCCCCTTTGTAGAAATCTTCTGTCACAGGTCCAGGGGTCCAGGGTCTATCCAGATCTGGGGTCCCTACATCTGCATGCATGGTTCCTAAAGACAGAAAAAGCCCTAGGTAACTAATGTCTTGCTTGCAGCTGGAGAAACTTCCAAGATAACCCTTTTTCATGTCATATCACTACTACACTGACATGCCTTCTGTCCCCATCAGCCTTCAATAAACGTTAATCTTCTATTAAAATGCATTCATCAGCTTTTTCGGCTTTATATCCGCTGCACACATCGTCACATCTAAGGGTGACCACTTTGCCTCCAGCAGGTATTTCTGCACAGGTGTTCCCCAACTGTCAACCAGTTCCGCCTTGGGACTTACAATGTCATACGTGTAAAATAATCTCTCACTACATTAAAGTCTGCTGCAACCGGCAAGATGCATTACCTTCCAAGGAAACCACTGTCCTTTGGTCACCGTGACTTATGCTTATAGGATTTCAGAGCATCAGGCAGTAGTGTGCAACTCTACCTTGACTCAATTCATACATCTTTCTATGTATTGCCCAGAACAATACGTACAACAGGGAGACATCGCTCCATACACCTGGTGTACACAGCTCCATACGCCTGATATACACAGAATACTGTGTTTCTTTCATAATCGCACTAAGGACTACAGAAAGTCCTCTCAGCCTTTTGTTTTGCTTTCCCCCAAGAAACAGGGCAACCCTATATCTAAACAATGCCTGTCCAAATGACTGACTAGTCATATCGTATTTCATTACAGGAAGTACAGAAAGGAACTTCCTGCTGCAGTATGTGGCCTCGCTACTAAATGATATGGCCATTCCTACAACTGACAGATGCACTACTGCCACATGGAAGACGATCTCGACAATGACTCCACAGACATACTGGCCTTGGTTTTGCAGTGTTGCAAAGCTATCTGTCCTGATTACATCAGACTTTGCCATGCTCCCTGGGTACCTTGTATATTGCTTGGGAATCGTTCAGCTCAATGGAGGAGATATCCTTGTTGAAGACAGAACAAGTTACTCACCGTAACAATAGATCTTTGACAGAATCTCCTCCACTGGACCACAGCGCACCCACACTCCTTCCCCCTTTCTGAGGTATCAGCTGGCAGGTTTGCCCACTGCCTTGATTAGGACTCCATAAGTGCCTTATGTATACTATATTTCCAGTCCTATGCCTCTCCTTGTGGGCCTGGTACTGGTCTGGTTCCCTGATTCCTCATGATAAGAGACCGTCTAAGCTTATCTACAACGGGGAACAGAGGAGCATTAGGGCCACCCACAATTACATAGGTGCGGACACTGCACATCATCGTGGGCAGCCCCAGTTAGCAACAGTTTCTGAGTGGTCCTGACACCAATGGCTTACAGTTCTAAAGGTGTGGCCCAATGAAGGAGAGTCTCTCGAAGATCTAGTGTTGCGGTAACCATGCTTTATCCCAGCACAACCAGCACCCTAGAGTGCCCTACTGTGCATATAAAATGGGTTTTGAAGCTTTAAACCTGGAAATTGTGTATAAAATAGTTATTTTGCTGGGGGGCTGTCAGCTGGGTATGCAACATATGGAATTTCTGCTACCCCACCCCCCATTATTTTGATAGTAATTGTTCCTTTTATACAGAATGGGTGCCTCTCTAGTCTCCTGTTGCCTCCACCTCCTCACGACTGTCTGGCATGGAAAAAATCAAAAAGATGAGTCACACTCTACCAAACTTTGTTAAATAATCCTTCTTGGGTGCTTGTTTATGGTTTATCTTAGCACAATATTTGATTTCAGTATTTCCTGGAGAGAAGGACTCCACTTCATCAGAGGTTTGGTTCAGTACATCTCAATCCAGTTGTGTTACAACTAACGATTCTCTATGTTAACCAATCCGTAGAGTCAGTGTCAGTTTTGTTTCGTTGGTAGCAGCTCCATTCTCACTTTCAGTTCATCTATTTATGAAGCTTTCCAACATGTCTTGCTTCTTTTGATAAGCCAAAGTAAACAACTGTTTCTAAGGTACACGCATGCATGAAACACAGAAACAGAGAAGTTGTTGGCAGAAAAGGACCGCTAGGCCCATCCAATCTGCCCGTTTTCCCTACCTGTAATTTATTTATTAGCTTTTGGTAACCGGGTAAGTGCGCTAGGCAACAATCCTGCCTATTTTCAGGCATGACCTGGGAGAGTACAAAAGTGAGAATACAGAGATGACAACAGTAAAGTTCAAGAACAATAACATAAGTACATCATTACTGTCCAGGTTGTGATACATCAGAGGAATTAGGCACACAGACAATTTTTCAAGCATCGATAACGGTAGACAATAAAGCAACAAACAAGAAGTGGTATTGCTAATAGCGGCTGGTGCCAGCAGTTGGTCACCTGCTTAAGCCATTCCTTCCCATCTCTATGGCCCCCTTATTCCTATCCCAAGCATGTTTGAATCCTGCCACAGTGCTTGCTCCCACCAACCCCTGGGGCAGACTATTCCATGCATCCACCACCCTCTCAGTGAAAAATAACTTCCTCCTACTTCTCCTTATGTGGCCCCCCCTCTAATCTCATGTCATGACCCCTTGCTCAAGTACTCTTTTTATACTGAAAGATGCTTTCCCCTTTCACCTTATTTATGCCCTTGAGGTACTTGAACGTTTCAATCATATCCCCCCGTTCTCTCCTCTGTTCCAGTGTGTACATATTGAGGTCCTTTAACCTATCATCATACGTCTTATGCTATAATCCATGCACTATCCTAGTCACCCTCCTCTGCACCGTCTCCATCCTGTCTAACCTTAAAGAATCTTTGGGGTGTGGCCTCCAGAACTGCATGCAGTACTCCAGATGAGGCCTCACCAACGTTCTGTACAGTGAACCAGTACCTCCCTTCTCAGACTTGTAATACCCCTTCCTATACAACCCAGCATCCCACTGGCCTTTCCCACAGCCGTTGCTGCCTGCTTGGTGGCCTTCAGGTCATCTGTGATAATGATCCCCAGATCTCTTTCCTCCTTGGTGACTGACAGCAGCTCTCCCCTCAGGTCTTTCTTCATTCTTTCCACTCCCTCTGGTGTATCAACCCTGCTGCAGATTTTGGTGTCATTTGCAAACAGGCAAACCTTCCCCTCCAGCCCTACTGCAATGTCGCTGATTAAGACATTGAAGAGGACTGGCCCAAACACTGAACCCTGGGGTACTCCGCTGGTCACTTCCATTTCTTCAGACTGTGTTCCATTTACTACTACCCTCTGCCTTCTGTCCCTCAGCCAGTTACTAACCCAGTTCATCACCTTGTGCCCCCACCCCAGACTACCCAGCTTGTTAATCGACCTCCTATGTGGAACAGTACTGAAGGCTTTGCTGAAATCTAGGTAGGCGACATCCACCGCTCCACCTTGGTCCACTACCTTTGTCACCCAGTCAAAGAAATCAATTAGATTTGTTTAACAAGACCTTCACAGAATCACAGAGAATCACAGAAATCTGATGGCAGAAAAGGATCTTATAAGCCCGAGTCTGCCCCCCCCCAACTCATCTCCACTCTTACAGGCCCTCCCCTTCCCCTCACTTCCAAATCTCATGTGTCTGTTCCATGCCCTCTTAAATCCCTCCATTTCAGCCTCCACGATTTCTTCTGGTAGTTTATTCCAGGCCTCCACAACTCTCTCCATGAAGAATCGCCCCCTCACATTGCCTCTTATCTTCCCCCTTCCAATCTTAGGCTACGCCCTCTAAGTTTTAGCCCCCTCCTTCCTTCTGAACAAACTCTCCTCTTCACCTTAGTGATCCCCTTTCACATATTTAAAAGTTTCAATCATGTCCCCCCCTTCTAGTCTCCAATGGGTACAGATGCAATTCCCTACACCTCTGTTCGTATGGTTTCCCCTGCATACCTGCACCATCTTGGCTGCTCTTCTCTGAACTCTGTCCATCCCATCAATATCCTTGCATATGCGCGGTCTCCAGAACTGGACCCCATACTCCAGGTGTGGTCTCACCATGGCCTTGTCAAGCGGCACTGGCACCTCCTTCCCTCTGACAGTTATGCCCCTCCCAATGCATGCCAACATTCAATTTGCCTTCCCCACCACCTTGCTACACTGGATACTCACCTTAAGGTTGCTTGATACTATAATTCCCAGATCCCTTTCCTGCTCTGTTTTTTTGACTTCCTCCCCTCCTAGAGTATAAGCTGTTCATGGGTTTTTGCGTCCCAGATGCATCACAGCACACCTTTTAGTACTGAATTTTAGTTGCCAAGTTTGTGACCACCTTCCAGAGTCCTTAAGTCGTGCTTCATGGTCTCTACCCCCCCCCCAAGGTGTCCACCCTATTGAAGATTTTCATACTATCCATGAATAGGCACACTCTTACCTCCAGACCTTCTGCTAGATCACTGATGTATATATTAATAAAAAGGAAGGATCCCAGCACCAACCCCCTGGGGCACCCCATCTGTTACCCTCACCATTTTTTTTTTTTTTTTTTTTTTTTGGTCTTTGGTAACCCGATAAGGGCCACTAGGCACAAATGCCTGTTTTCAGGGGCAGCCTGGGAGCACTGGGGAGGTTAAGTGACTTGCTCAGAGTCACACAGTCTACAAGTGGAGGTTGTGGGAATCAAACCATGGTCTGCTGGATGTATCAAGCTCATTTACAACTCGCTACTCTAACCTCTAAGCTATACTTCCAGCCCCATGGAATGCACTCCATTTACCACCATTCTCTGACTTCTGCCCGCCAACCAGTTTTCCACCCGCTAGTTATTTTGTGTCCCACCCCTAACCTTTCCAGCTTATTTACTAGCCTTTCTGTGAGGGACAGTGCAGAAGGCCTTACTGAAGTCCACATAGGCTACATCCACTGCCCCCCCACCCCGGTCAACTATCTGCATCACCCAATTGAAGAACTCTTATCAGGTTAGTCCGGCAGGACCTTCCATTTGTGAATCCATGCTGCCTTTCATCCTGCAGTCCGCTGTCCACCAGGCAATCCACCACCCTTTATTTTATCAGTGCCTCCATCACCCTGCCCAACACCGAGGTGAGGCTGACTGGGCAATAATTTTCTGCCGCCTCCTTACTGCCCCCTTTGTGCAGTGGCACCACATCCACTCTCCTCCAGTCTCTTGGCACACACCCTCTATCCATGGACAAGTTAAACAATCTCGTCAGTGGGGCTGCCAGCTCTTCCCTCAGTTCCCAGAGTACCCACAGGTGCAAGCCGTCTGGCCCCATTACCTTGTCCACCTTTAACCTGCCCAGTTCCTCCCTTACTCTGTCTATGCTGAACATACTAGGGATCCACCTTTTTGCCTTTTCTGCCCCCCCCCCAAGCTCTGGTCCCCTACCCTCTACCCCCTCCATGAAGACTGAGCAGAGGTAGTTATTCAACACCTCTGCTTTCTCAAAGTCCCTTCCAGTTGTATCCCCTCCTCCTCGTAACCTTACTATCCCTTGCCTAACCTCCTTCTTTCCCCACATACCTAAAAGTTTTATCCCCCTTTGGCCTGTTAGCTGTTTCCTCCTCAGTATCCGCTTTAGCCCTCATCATCATCTGCCCTGCCACCCTCCTCTTCTCTCCATTAGCTTCCTGTCCCCCCGTGTCTTTTATATTCCTTGAATGCTCTTTTCCTTTCCTTGACCGCCCCTGCCACCTCCCTTGTAAACCAAAGCGGTCTCCTCTTTTTTTTTTTTTGTTCTTTCTCACCTTCTTAATGCAAATTTCAATTTCAGTGACCTTCAATACCCCTCCTTGATAGCTCCCCATAGCTCCTCAACATCCCCTATATTCCCCTTCCCTTTTCCCCCAAATATCCTCATTTTGTTAGTCTGTCTTTCTGAAGTCCCTCACCCTCATTCTAGTCTGACTTGTCTCCCTCCCCATTTTTACCGTAACCTCACAGTTCTGTGATCACTAGTACCTAATCCGTCACCGACCACTACCTCTTCCACACTCACCCCATTTGTGAGGACCACGTCCAGCAAGTTGTCTCCCCTAGTGGGCTCCCTGACCAGCTGCTGCATGAATACCTCTCATAGTGCCTCTAGGATCCCCCCTGCTCCTAGCTGATACCACAGCTGGGATGCCCCAGTCCACGTCGGGGAAGTTTAGGTCCCCCACTAGTAGAAGCTCCCCTCTTGAGAGCCATCTTTGTAACTGCCTGCATCAGCTGTCTATCCCCTTCCTCCTCCTGCATCAGAGGTCTGTAAACCCCCCCCATCCTCAATGATTCTCCAGTCCGTTTGTCAAGCGTGACCCACATGAGCTCTACCTCCTCCTGCCCTTCCATTGCCCTGTCGTCTTTGACATATAATGCTACCCCACCCTCTTACCATCCCTGTCCTTCCTAAACAGTCTGTAGCTTGGAATAACTGTCTCCCAGTATGATGTTCTGTCCACCAGGTCTCACTTACCCCTACTATGTCCAGTCCCTCGTCCACCATGATGGCCTCCAAGACCACTATTTTGTTCTCCAAACTCCTGGAGCTGGCTGATAATCCCTTCCACCAGGACCCCTCCCATCACTGCTCTCCCCTACTAACCTTTGCTTGTTCTTGCTTTCTACCAGTATTTATCTCCATCCTGGGGGGTTGATAGCCTCCCATCCTCCTGCCACTTTGAGTGGCCCCTTCATACCCCCAGAAATCAGTTTAAATTATACTTTCTTTCGATAAAGTCCCCTAGCACTGTTTGTCCCTCCCTGCTCAGATGTAGCCTGTCCAGGGCAAATAGGCTCTCATCCTCCCATGTTGCTCCTCAGTCCCCCACTAACCCAAACCCCATCTGCCTGCACCAACCCTCCAACCATTGATTAAATTCTTCAATCCTCTGCTTTCTTAATGTGCTTGCTCTTGGCACAGGCAGTACCTCTGAGAAAGCAACTGAATGGAACCCTGCACTACTGCAGAACCTAGCAAGCTCCCTGAAGCTAGCCTACACCTCCATTAGACTACTCCCCTCCAGATCATTGGTGCCTACAAGGAACACCGAGTGTGACCTCTCATCTTGCTGCTTGCCCCATGAGGGTATGTAGTGCCTCAACTTTAGCGCCATCATTCCTGGCATACGCTCAACCCAAATGGTGTTGCTCCTACCTCCATTTCTCCCTCATCCAATTCCCTTTCGTACTGCATTCCTTGTGAGCACGACACTACTACTCCCATCCTTCTGCTTCTACTTTTGATTCTCTAGCTTACACCCCTTTTCTGGCATCCCATTTCCCTCCATGGTCTCATTTTCCCCTACTGTCCATCTCCTTCCCCAGAGTTTTGCTCTCCCCCTGGAATAAATCTCTCATACCCCCCTCCCAGTGTCCCCACCAGTCCCCCTCATCTCAGCCTCCCTTTTCGCAGGCTCTGACCCCTCCCTTTGCTCCTTTCCTTCCTCTCTACTGCCCAAATCCCTCTGTGTATGGGTACCCTTCCCCTTCCTTCTCCCTTTATCTTTTCCCTTCCTGAGCTTACTGTAGGCTCCCTCCCTGTCTCTTCAGTGCATTGTATCCCCCTTGAGATTGTTTTCACCCCCTTCTCTTGCTCGTTTTGGCTACTTCCTTTGGGTTCCCTCCAGAGGTGCATTCCCCATTCCCAATCCTCCTATCACCTTAGCCCCTCCTCCATCTCCTATGAATTCCTCGCTGCCGCACTCCTTGCTGCCCTCAAGTGCCCCTAGGGGTGCAAATCTGTTTTCCTGCTCTGCCCCCTTGCTTCGCAGCCTGCTACCTGATGCTCCCCTCCCTAATTCCTGCCCCTTCTCTGATGGTGCTTCCTCTGGACCTCCTCCAGTCCTCTCCCCTTCTTCTCGCACCTACTTCTACATCTGTTCCTAATACCCCTGCAGCTCCTCCCATGTTCTCTCTTTCAGCCCCCGCCCAACTGGTGTTTTCTTTGAACCTCCTTCAATCCTCTCCCCTGCTTAGCACCCACATCAACCACCCCACCTCCTCTCTTAGCTGTGTAAGCTGTCTGCACACCATGCAGCCCCCAGCCATCATGTTATATCAAACATCATAGCCGTCCCACACCCACTGCACCCTACCACCTTCCCAAAGATTCCCTGTGCCCTAGAGGTCCAGAGACCATACTCAAGACCTGCCTGACCCCGTTTCAGGCTACCTCTCCAACTTTGCTGCCCATCCATTTGTTCACCTTAGTCTTAAAAGTGCTGAAAGAATACCCCCTAAAAAGGACACAGAATTAACTAGTACTGTACCCTGCAGTTCCCCTTACTTAGCCCTTCTGTAATTATTACCCTTTTGAGTATGTACCAAGGCTTCTAACCCCTCCAGATCTCCTACCTTTCCTATCATTCTCCCTTGTAAAGGTCACTGTCTCTTAAATCAGTTTGTTACTTCAGTTTGTTATAAAATAACACAATAGAAATAGAACCCTTCATTCCCCCTTACCTAGCCCTTATGAAATCATTACCCTTTTGAGTATGTACCAAAGTATTTAGCCCCTACAGATCTCCCACTGCATTCTACCTTGTAAATGTCACTAACTCTTAAATCAATTCAGTTTGTTATAACATGACTGAACTAGAACCATGACACGTCACTTAGAAATAAAAAGCCACTTAAAAATATAAAAGTCAGATAGAAATATAAAAGTCACTTTTTTGCTGCTTCCCCCTCCTGTAGCTAAAAGTGTATGTGGGATACCAGTGAATTAAGCCCTTGCCTAAATTACTACCACTTAAATCAATTTAGTTGTTATAACACTGTTTAAACTGCTACCACTTCAATCAATTTAGTTATCAGATAAAACGATAAAACATAGAAATACAAAAAGTCTATGGAAAATAAATCATTTAGACATAGTCATTTAGTAATAACAAAGCCTGTAGGTTAGTTACAGGTGCTGCGCGCCTCACTCATCCCTGTAAGTTATATGCTCAATCTGGCTGGCTCCAACTAAGTAACAGGATCGAATATCAAACCTGCCTCCTGTCCAAAAAAGCTCTACTTGGATTACTACCCCCCGAGCATTGGTTGCCTGCTAAACAAATCCCTTAAGACCCAACATACACGTACCTCAGTTTCTGACCTCCTTCTAGTACCCCACTGTCGGACTGCTCAATACCAGCGATCCTTTCAATACAGAGCCCCCCTGTGGTTTAATAATCTAAGCAACCAACTGAGCAGTCTTTCTAGTCTGTCCCAATTTAAACTTATGCTTTATCAGCATCTCCTAACTGAAAGCACTTGTGATTGTTACACCTAGTTTCCCACTTCTGCAGACACCCTTACACCACTTTTTTCACTCTCTGAGGCTCTTACTTGGCTTCCTGTTTCGTTTCACCTCTCCTAACAAAATAATGTCCCCTTTCCCCCTGCCACCTCCTCCCTTACCTCACCCCCTTCCTGCTCTTGTCCCACTGACTCCCTCTTCCTGGACCTGTCCAGGCCCTCTGGTCCCCACTCTTCCTTATCTTCTTTCCCTTCATCTGCCCTCCTTTTACCCCTTCTCCCACCCTAGCCCCTCCTCCCTCTCACCCTACGACAAGGCCTCTGGCTGCCATATTTTCTTTTACTTCTCTATCTGGACTCCGCCCTCTCATCACCATCACTCCTTCCTTACTCTTCCCCTCCCCCCCCCGATTAGCGATGTTGCTTCAAATGTACCTTATGGTTTTCTATGCTTGCTTGTAATCTTGAGTGTGTAGCACTGTTTCCACTTATTTACCAGTTGACTTGCTGTGCTCCGATGATACCATGAATGTTGTCTATACCTCCCTACCTTATTGTAACCCTTTCCTTTGACGTGTGACCTTTGTAAATGAGCTGCCTCAAGCTCAAAAGTATTTATAATCCGAGATTTAAATAAATAAAATATAAAAGTCAGACAGCTATATAAACAGTCCCTTTTTTCTCTGCTTCTCCCCACCTGTAACTAAACGTATGTGTGGAATACCAGTATACCGCTTTCTACTAGAAAACTCCCCTCCTCCTCCTCCTCTGATGCTGGTAGCCTCCTCTGGGAGGAGCCCAGTTAGCCTATTTAATGAATGGAGGAGGTGGGGGGGGGGGGAATTTTTCTTCCCCAGTAGCAGCAGCAGTCTGGAGTTGTGGTTGGGCTCTGCTTTTATAGCCCCGCTAATTCAAGTTCTGGTGCCTTTTCCTACTCATGCCCTGAATGGCTCCCCAAGTGTGTGGGAGCCAACACTACTGTGGCAACAGCCACCAAGACCCCTTCTTTGTGGCTGTGGCTGCCGACCACCCTTCCTGTGGCTACGAATGCTGAAAAATCCTCTTGTGGCTACGGCCGCCAAAAATCCCCTCCACCAACAGCAACAGCAGCCCAGAGTTGTGGCTGGGCTCTGCTTTTATAGCCCAGTCACTTAAGGTCTGGTGCCTTTTCCTGCTCGCGCCTGACTGGCTCCTACACACACTTGGGAGCCACACTACTGGCAACAGCCACTGGGGAACTCCTTCTGCACAGCCACGAGACCCCTTCTCTGCAGCTATGGCCGCCAACCTCCCTTCATGCGGCTATGGTCACGCCCTCTTCCTGCAGCTATGGCAAAAAATCCTCTCACGGCTACAACACTTGAAAATCCCCTCCATCAGTAGCAGCAGCAGCAATCTGGAGTTCTGGCTGGGCTCTGCTTTTATAGCTGACCGCTCATTCGTTCCTGGTGCCTTTCCTGTTTATTGCCTGATTGGCTCCCCAAGCATGCAGGAGCCAACACTACTGTGACAACGGCCACCAAGACTCCTCCTTTGCGGCAATGGCTGCCGAGACCCCTTCCTTCATGTGGATACGGCCGCTGACCTCCCTTCATGCGGCTACGGCCGCCAATCTCCCTTCCTGTGGCTACAGCCGCTGAAAATTCCCTCCACCTATAGCACCAGCAGTCTTCCTGCTGTGAATCCATGTTGCCTTGGATCCTGCAACCCTATGGATTCCAGGTGTTCCACAATTCATTCCTTAAGGAGTGTCTCCATGATCTTACCTAACACTGACATGAGACTTACTGGCCTGTAGTTCCCAGCCTCCTCTTTGCTGCGACTTTTGTGAAGAAGGACCACCTGTGCCCTCTCCAGCCCTTAGGGACTACACCAGTATTTAAGGACTCGGTGAACAGGACTGCCAGTGTGGCTGCCAGCTCTATTCTTAGCTCTTTCAGGATCCTGAGATGTATGCCATCTGGACCCATAGCTTTGTCCACTTTGAGCTTTGGGAGTTCTTTAGTACCCTTTCCTCCGTAAAAGGACTGGTGCCCACTCCCCCCCCCCGGCCTATCTTGTCTAACCATGGTCCCTGTCCCTCCCCTTCCATTGTGAAGACTGAGCAGAAATATGTGTTTAAATCTGATGCCTTGTCTTGATCTCCCTCTATGGTGTCACTCTTTTCCCCTCAGAGTTTAGCGATGCCCCCCACCTCTTCTTCCCTTGCTAATGTACCTGTAGAATGTTGTGTCCCCTTTTTTAACTGACTAAGCTAATCTTTCCTCAGTTTGTGCCTTTGCACTCCTTACAGCTCTTCCTGCCTCTCTTAGATAATTCTGGTACTCCTCCCTATAGTTCTCCCTTGTCTCCTTAAATTTTTTGAAGACTGCCCTTTTGGCTCTTACCTTTTCTGCTACAGCCCTGGAGAACTACAGTGGCTTCCTTCTCTTCCCTTTATTCCTCACCTTGACACATTGTGCAGTGACCCCAATAATGGCCTCTTTAATATGCGCCCATTGCTCCTCCACTCTCCCTCCTGTATTTTTCAGTTTCAGGGTTTCTCTGGCACTTGCTCCCATCCTACAGAAGTCAGCCCTTCTGAAATCCAGGATCCTTGCCTTAGTATGGCTTGCCTGTATCCCTATGTTGAGATTGAACTGTACCATGTGGTGGTCGCTGGACTCCAGGTGCCCTCCTACTTGGAGATCTGCTGTTCTGTCTCCATTGGTTAGGATCAGATCCAGGATTGCCCTGTCTCTGGTGGACTCCCTCACCAGTTGTCTGAGGACTGCCCCCTGTAGTGAGTCCACAATGTCACAGGTCCTGGCTGAGGCCCCTGCAGGCACGGACCAGCCCATGTCAGGCATGTTAAAGTCCCCCATCAGCAGACACCCCCCCCCCGTGGTCATATTATGTATGTCATTCAGCAGTATTTTGTCCCCATCTTCCCCGAGCTGGGGGTCTGTAGACTACCCATGCCCGAACTGCTGTTCCCTCTCCTGTCTCGAGGGTGACCCATAATTCCTCTACTTCTTCTTCCCATTTGCCCTGTATTGCAGTTGATTTGATATTCTCTTTGACGTACAAGACTACCCCTCCCCCTTTCCTGCCTATTCTGTTCCTTCTGAACAGAGCATAATCCGATATATTTACCTCCCAGCTGTGGTTACTGCTGAACTACGACTCGGTTATAGCCACCATGTCCAGATCATCCTCTGTCATTACCGCCACTAGGTCTGGGACTTTGTTACCCAAGCTGCGGGTGTTTTGGAGCAGGATTTTCCATGTACTACTGCCTCCTTTCTGTGGGTTGCCCGCTGTCCCTTTCCATCAGCTCTGGTGGCATCTAAGTGATGATTTTCTGCTCCTATTGTGTCCCTTACCAGTATCTTGGGACTATCATCAAAATACATATTTTCTTGATCCTCTGTTCTATCCCTTGTAATGTGTCGGGGTGGACTGATGGAGTATGCCCGAGCTGGATCACCCAACCCCACCCAATTTAAATGTTCACTAAGGAAGCATTTATATCATTTATCGAGAGTTGTAGTTCCTTCACTGGATGGATGCAGGCCATCTTGCTTGTATAGGCACGTATCATTCAGGGGTCGAAACTGGCACCAGTCCAGTGGCCAAATGCTGGTAAATTTTGTATCGGAGTAGTAAGATTTTCCTTTAATTAACCCTGTGGGCTTGTACTGGAGAAGATAACACTTAAATAAGTACACCAGCTGGACCAGCGGAAGTCTGTGGGGTAGTGGATTTTACCAGTCACTAGCCCTGCTGGCTAGTGGCTGCAAAACTTAATTTCGACCACTGATCAGTCCAGGTGGTTCCCTAGTCTCCAGTGCAGCCTTGCTTTCCCTGCACCAGCCCTCCAACCAACTGCAGAAGCTCTTGATGCATCGATTTCTTGCCTCCCCCCCTCCTCAAACAGGTAGGACCTCTGAAAATGTAACAGAGTTTGCTACCTCCCAGAGACACCTACCCAGCTCTCTGAATTCCTCCTGTACTGTCTCTATGCTTGCCTCCTCCTTTGCTAGGTCATTTGTCCCCAAATGGACAACATTTAATCCTCCCTTCCCTGCCACTGCCCCAACAATCCTACGGATCTGCTCACCCTACTTCCGAGCTATGCCTCCCAGGAGACACAACTTCCCTCTCCATTGTACTGTCTGTGCCTAGGTCCATGTGTCGAACAACTGAGTCCCCCACTAGGAGAAGTTTCCTCCTCCTCTGGGGTTCTCTGGGTTGTGCCCATCTGTCCTCCTCCCTGCCGGCCTGGGAATCTCTGGGTTCCGCTTGTGTGCCATCCTCCCTTTTGGCCTGCTCATCCTCCCTGGCCACAACCTTGGGCTCCACTGTGGGGAACTCCCACTCCTCAAGAACATAATATTGGTTCTTAAGTTGGACCGGATGGGGGATGTGCGTCTGACCCCCCCCAACCCTCTCCGAGCCCACCATAGTCCATCCAGACCTCTGCCTAGGTAATCTTAGTGGCACTGTCTGGGGATCTGGTGGACTCTGGTTGGGGGCGAAGTTTCCCAGCACTCCTGATAGCTCAGCCCCCAGTCTGGTCACCTCCATTCACAGCCCAGAGAGGTGCCTGCAAATGGGGCAGCACCTCTGCTCCCAGAATGTACTTCTGAAGACTGCTGTCTCGCACCCACTGCACTGTACCACTCCGTGTATCATTCTACGTTATTTTGCTGAGCCCTAAAATACTTGCTAATACCACCTGAATGGTCGTTTAGTTCCTGCCCCAAGGATGTCTATATGCGGTTCTGCATAGCTGTCTGGCCCAAACGGTTAGCAGAGGTATGGGCGGTTCCTACTTATGATGTAGCAGAGAAGCAGTCACATATAAAGGTAGAGAGGGCTTTGGGGTGGGTGGGAGCAGGTGGGTGGGTGAAGCTCTGCTGCCCCAAGAAACAATTAGCCGAGTATGACTGATGAACTACCCCAAAGTCAGTTACACAAAGAACAAAGTCCAGCTAGAAGTTCAATCCCAAGTCAAAAGTCTCTTTAAAATAGAAACACACACTGGTTAATCCCAACACCAACTAGAAAATAGCTCCACACGTTTGAGTCAATCTGTAAAAAAATACCCCCTTAACCTCCCATATCAAAATGTTCAAGATGTAATATCAAGTCAAACTAAGCAGAATGTTGTAATATTGATGAATAAGCCTCCCTTCCCCACTCCCAGCAAAACACCCCAAATGTAGCTTTTACCGAACAGAAATGAAAATACACACTACTCCCCTATCCCCGATTTAGTCATGCTCCCTGTCAGTCAGATGGAGGCCAGTCGAAGTGGCATGCAGAGGGTCTGTGCTGGTCGCCACATTGGACAACAGCAGATTTATTATGGATGCAAGAGCCAGCGCTGAAGAAGGCGGTGGTGGGTGCTGAGTGGGAGGGCCAGGATAGGGCATACAGCTGTGGTGGTGTTCAGGCTGGGGGGACTGCTAAACTGCCAGGGCATACTTTAACGATGACTGGGACTGTAATCAGGGGGTGGGAGGGACCACTAGACTATCACGGCACTGTATAAAAGTAATCAGGACTGTAATCAGGGGTGGGGGACCACTAGACTACCAGGGAACTGTGTACGAGTGATCTGCACTGTAATGGTGAGGGGTGGGGGGGGCAAGACCACTAGACTCCTATGGAACTGTATAAGTGTGATCAGGATTGCGATCAGGTAAGGAGGGGGTGCACTGCTGCGCTTCTGGTTAGTACCCAGCTTGTGAAGGCGTTAATTAGCACAGCAATAACAGCTGATTAACATCTCCACAAACATTTGTTTATGCCAGAGTGCCTGTGTATGCAATCGCAGTCAAGCGATTTGCATTGACACAATGGCATCACTTAGTTCTGCTCGCCAATGGGTTAGCGCCTTGCTCACTGTACCTTTTAATATGGCACTTCAGGGATTCTCCTGAGTCCTCATCTCAAAAATATGTTTAGCAAGGCACTTACACCGTTAGCACAGTGCTAATACCTTTGAATATCCTGACCATTATGTAATTAATGATCGAGGAGGGAGGGGGGGGAGAGAGAGACCTTCCAATACTCAAGAATAGTTGAAAAAGAGAACTAACACACATAAATAATCACCGATTACATATGTTCTAACCAGTTTTGGGAAGAATCTCATTCAGAATATTGGACGCCATTTTGAATCTGCTGGGAGGAGTATAAACTGCAGGCACTCTGTCTCTGCCTCCCTCTATTGGTAAACAACACAGTACTTATCTTTTTCATGGAAAAAAAAATACTACAAGATGATGGGTGGACTGGTGCATATGCCGTCCCCAGGTATTTTAAAGGGTATAAGAATGTGTTGAACACAAAGCCAGCCCAGTGGCACAGAGGGCTCAGGCACCAAGTGTCTCACCTTACCTGCTGCCATACCACTGGGTTCGGGAGTGGACTCAGGTTGCTGGAGGTCAGCGGGGGGGAGGGGCAACCGAGTGTCCAACAGACTGCTCTCCTCTCGGGGGAGGCTTGTCAGCCCCACCATCAGCTGCTGCCAGGTGGAGGCCTGGAGGTAGTGCTGGCTGAGGCAGATGGTTTAGTGTACTACGTATGTAGTACTGCCTGTCCGCAGCAGAGGATGGGAGGGACAGAAAAGTGGAAAAGACGTGCAGGCTCTGCGAAGCCCTGCTTGCCTGCTTCTGACTCACACCACTGCCTGGGAACACAAGGGACAGCTCTGGACATGTGTTTGAGGAGGTATGGCCCCCCCTTCCTGGCCACACCATGGGGGGGGCAATCCACGGGGGAACTTCAGGTCCAGTAAATACCAGGGGAGGTGGCTGCCAGTCAGGGAGAGCGGGGACAAGGCTGAAAGCCTACCCACGTTATTTGGAAGAAAAGCTTTATTTGAAAGGAAAAAAAAAAAGAAAGCACAAACTGTGAGAAAAGAAATAATGGAGCTACTGATCGAACGCTAGGCCTCTGAATACTATTCCAGTTCTCTAACCACTGAGCTACAGGGTCACACGGTTGGACCTGGGGTTCCCGGACACACTTCTTTTCTCTTGCGTCCAGGAGCCCCAGCTCCAGCCATGTGAGCCTGTAGCTCAGTGGTTAGAGCACTGGGACAGCATTCTGGAGACCTGGGTTCAATTCCCAGTACATCACATTATTACTTTCTCACTTCAATTTATGATTTAATTTGCTCAACAATGGATAATACTACACAAAAAATATCTGTAATAAAATTAAAAAAATAAATTGTTTAACATGCAATCCCCTGTCTGTGCAAATCCCAGATGCAGGTTTAAAGCTTAAGATAAACAAAACCCTGACTCTTTGCACACCCATAATATTATGTGCTAATCCCAGGCGCAGGCTTACAGCCTAAGATAAACAAAGCCCTGACTCTTTACACACCCAAAATATTATATGCTAATCCCAGGCGCAGGTTTACAGCCTAAGATAAACAAAGCCCTGACTCTTTACACACCCATAATATGCGTCCATGTTAATTTCAAGCCTATTTTGATGTGTTGTTAGTGAAGCTGATTAAATTGGAGTCCTGTTTCCATTGGCAGCAAACATATTTTGGGGGCTTTGACTTGAATTTTGATTCCTTGTGCTGACTCCATTAGCTGTAAAGGTTACTGCATAGCGGGGAGGGGTGTTAATGGTCTGGCCAGGTCTCACTCAGCCAATTGACTGGAGGCAGAGCTGAATCAGATTGAGGTGTTAGCTGCTTTGTCTTCTCAGAAAGAACTGGAAGGGGACAGGATCAGTTGTGTTCCAGGACAGTAGCTGCTGCTGTTGTTTTCACAGGGTTCTTGTGGATTTTACTTGGTAGGTTAGTTCTTTTCTTTCTTACTTCTAAGGGGCTAGCAGGGTATTGTTTTGGGTGCTGTTGGATGTTTGTAAACTGATTTGGTGGCTGTAAGTGGGGCTCATTTTGTGGATGTTTCACTGTGTAACAGGCTGCGCTGGTAGAGGCCTATTTCTTCTGATTTAAACCTATTTGGTGGGATTTGCTTGGGCCTAGTTCTTTGGCTGCTGGGCTTGGAGGAGACACAGGGCTGATACTCTCTCTCGGTCAGGTGTCTGCCAGACCCCCCCACAAGTCTCTTGGTTATAGGGGAACACCTGCCCCTGCAATTGGAGGAAAGCAGCTGCAGGTGCAGCTCATGTAGTTCTAGCCACTGGGGTAGGATTTAAAGGCTGGGAGAGAGAACTTTGGGAGTTGTTCATTTCCTTATAAGTTTAATGTGTTGTACTGCACCTAGTAACAGGGTTACTGGTGTACAGTGGGACTGTCTGTAAGATTAGTGGGTGACCTGATTGAGCAGTAGGGGTATCTTGGACTAGGGGGAACCTGGTGGCTCACCAAGAAACCTATTTGGAAGGGATGGAACCACACATCATTAGGGCCGGCATCTTTGGGAGGGTGGTGGGGTGCACAGGGTGTGGGCAGCCATGATACTGGACTGGGCTTGGAAGTTCGGTGGTTGCCCAGTGTGCTACCAGCTAGCACAGCTTAGGGAGGAGGTTGCGGGGATTAGGGAAAGCTGGGGGGGTGGTATGGTTGGGAAGGGGCTGGGAATCTCCACAGGGTTGCACCAAGCACTGGGGTGGGGCATAGGGCAAGGAGCAGGAGAATACTCAGGGGTCACATAGGAACCTGGCAGAGGGAGTCCAAAGGACACTACCAAGGAAGCAGGCAGGTAACTGGGGCCCTCACAAAGGGGACGGAGGGACAACATTCTCAGGGAAGTAGGCAGATGGCCAGGGCTGGACAGAAGGAAGCAAGGGGAAGTGGATCAGACCTTACACTCAGTAACCGCCATTCTCTTCTTCTGCTCAAGGATGAGGGGGTGATGCATGACAGGGGTAGTTAGAGATGGAAAGGGAGTGAGGCAGGGGCCAGATAGCAGGAAGAACAGGGGGACCTGGAATGCAGGAGAATGGGGGAGCAGTGAATCAGAGCAGGAGGGGCAGGGGAAGAGGGAGGAAAGCGCAAGGAGAAGGACCAGTTGGGAGGAAAGGTAAAGGAGAAGGACCAGAAGTACAAGGAGGATTCAGTAAAGGGAGCTGAGGGTTTAGGCCAGGGGAGCACGACTAGCAAGGAGGAACTAAATGGAGACAAGAAGGAAGGGAGGATGAGCCAGGCTAGTTTAGCAGATGGGGGAGAAGGACCAGTTGCGAGCAGTGAGGGGGGAATTAGCAAGGAACAGAAGGATACTCAGGAGGAGGAGAGGCATAGGATTGGAGGGGAGGGGGTGGCCATGGTAAATAAGGAGGCGGTGGCATGTGGCACCCAGATAAGGGGAGGAACAAGGAGCCAGCTGGGTGGAGGGGCCTGTAGAAGGATGAGGGACATAGAAGGGGGATGGAGGAAAGGAGTGGTCAGAGTGCTCCTGCTGGGGATTCTATGATCAGGGGTATCAAATGGGATAGGGAGGAGAAGCCTGGCCAGTTAGAACAAGATGCTTCCCTGGACTAACGGTGCACAGGGCCAAGCAAGAGGTATATCAGCTGGCAAAGGATTGTGGGGTTCCCAGACATACTGGTCCACCTGGGTACAAATGACATTGAGGGAAATAGCGAGCTAGAGATACAGGCAAGATTCAGGGAGCTCGCCAGGGTCTGTCGTGACATAGGATGCACAGTTTCCTTCTCAGAAATCCTGCCAGTGCCAAGGGCTAGTGGGGAACACAAAAGGAAAATTAGGGAGATAAACCAGTGGCTCAGGGAGTGGTGTGAGGCCAGAGGGTATGGGTTGATGGGGGATTGGGGGGAGACCTGGGAGGATAAGGAGCTGTATGCTAGAGATAGACTACATCTCAATTTGGAGGGGAGGGGAATCCTTAAGTTGAAAATAGAGTGGTTCATTGGTGAAAAGTGGGGTTTAAACTTGTGAAGGGGGTGGAATGGGAGAAAAGGCTGTCAAGGGGGTGCCGATAAAGGAGGGACTCTGTCTCCACCCCCCTGGGGACCAGGAGGATTGCAGGAAAAGGCCAACTGGCAAAGTGCAGACCAGGGGAAAACAGAATCCCCATGGGAACATGAGCAGGGGAAATGGAACTATAGGGAAAGGGTGGAAGGTAGTCCTGCTAAATGCCAGGAGCTTGGGCAATAAAATGCCTGAGCTCCAGGCGATGCTAACTGAGGGAGCAGTGGATGTGGCAGCGGTCACTGAGACTTGGGCCACTGCAAGACATGACTGGGACCTGAACCTGGAGGGATACACTATGTTCAGGAAGGACAGGGGAGGAAGGGGAGGAGGGTAGCAATGATAGTCAAAACTGCATTGGCATGGGGGAGTAGAGGCCGGAGGAACCGTGGAGGCGATTGGGTCACCTTGATAACAAGGGGGGGCAAGAGAGTAAAAATAGGAGTGGTGTATAGACCCCCTGCCCTGGCGGAGGAGCTGGAGGACAGTCTGGTGGCAGATGTTAGGAGACACTGCAGACTGGGCAGAGGAACGGTGGTGGTGTTTGGGGACTTAAACATGCCAGGAACAGACTGGGAGACTATGACATCCTCTGTGACCAGGGAACAGAGGTTGTTGGATGTCTTTCAAGACGTGTTCCTAACTCAGCAGGTGAGGGAACCGACCAGGGAGGCACGGGTACTGGATGTGGTCCTGGCAGACAGTGACCAGATTAGGGGCCTGGAGGTAAGGGACCCATTGGCGGGGAGTGACCATGCCATGGTCTGGTTCTGCCTGGACCTAGGAGGGGTAAAGGCTGCACAAAGACGGAAGTAACCAACTTCAGGGGGCGATTTTAAGGAAATAGGAAGGATCCTTAAGGAGCATTTGGATGGGATTGGGTCAGACATGGACGCTGATAGTAGGTGGAAATCATCAGGAGAGGGTGCAGGATGCTACCAGCACCTGTGCAAGAGTAAGACTAAAATGCGGTAGGGCCCAAAACTCTGTTGGTGGACCAGGAGGTCCAGGAGGTGTGGGGAACAAAGCAGCCTATAAGCAATTCAAGTGCTCAAGGAGTGAAAGGGATCGAGGGGAGTATGAGCTGATGGCTAGAAGGCCACTAGAGTGGTGAGGACGGCTAAGGCAAGGAAGGAGCAGAACCTGGCCAGGGAAATTAGGAGAGGGAACAAGGGGTTCTTTAGATACATTGGGGAAAAACGAAGGGTGAAGGGGCAGATTAACAGGATTAAATCAGGGGAGAGATGGGCACAAGACCCGGGGGAGCAGGCTGAGGTACTAAATGAGTACTTCACCTCAGTTTTCACCAGGGAAAATGGGGGTGCTGCATCATACATGGGAGGAGACAGAGATACTGAGGAGGGGGGGACCCTTACCGATCGGCAGGTCTGGGGAGAGGGGGAGGCATCACTGGCAGGTGGGGGGAGGGCTAAGCAGGGAGAAGGGGTACCGGAAGTGGAAATCACAGCTGAGAGAGTGAGGGAAGCCCTCAGCTCCCTTAAGACGGAGAAAGCACCGGGGCCGGATAAATTACATCCCAGAGTGCTGAAGGAACTTGCAGATGTCCTAGCAAACCCTGGCAGAGCTCACCATCTCTGAGGACAGGGTGGGTGCCCCAAGACTGGAAGGTGGCGCATATAGTGCCTATCCACAAGGGGGGATCAAGGGAGGTGGCAGGGAACTACAGGCCTGTCAGCCTGACCTCGGTGGTGGGCAAGGTGATGGAGGGCATTGTCAAGGAGAGGCTGGGGGGGACCTGGATAAGTCAGGGTGCCTGGACGATAGACAGCATGGATTCATCCAGGGAAATCGTGTCAGACAAACCTGGTGGAGTTCTATGACTGGGTGACAAGTGCCTTGGACCTGGGTAGACCAGTAGATGTCCTCTTTCTGGACTTCAGCAAGGCATTTGACTCTGTTCCTCACATGGGCCTATTGGATAAGCTGGGAGAAATGGGGGTGGGGAACCAGATGATCAGATGGATAGGCAATTGGCTCCAGGACCGGACCCAGAGGATCGTAGTTGGTGGATAGTCTCATCCCCAAGGAGGGTCATTAGTGGGGTCCCACAGGGATCAGTCCTTGGGCCCCTTCTGTTCAAGCGCCTCGTATCTGACATGAGACAGGAATCAGGGGAGATGAGTCTCTTTGCAGATGACTCAAACTGGGGCGGTGGTGGATGGGGAGGAGGAAGGGTGGCCCTACAGGGGACCTGGAGGCTCTGGAAGATAGTCTGGGAAGTGGAAGCTGAGGTTCAATGCAGGAAATGCAAGGTACTCACCTGGGGCAGAAACCCAGGTCAAGTGTACACCTGGGGGAATGCAAGTCTCGATGGCTGAGAGGGACCTGGGGGTGGTGGTGGATGTCAAGATGAACAACTCTGAGACTTGTAGGAGGGCAGCAGCAAGGCCAACAGGATGCTGGGATGCATCGCTAGGGGATCACCTCCAGAAGGAGGGAAGTGACTCCCTCTGTATAACTGCTTGGTGAGGCCGCACCTTGAGTACTGCGTGCAGTTTTGGAGGCCACACTTAAAGCGGGACATTAACCTCCTGAGAGAGGTCCAGAGGAGGGCAACCAAAATGATTTGGGGCTTGGGGACAGGACCTATGAGGAGAGGCTCAAGAGCTAAATATGTACACATTGGAAGAGAGAAGGGACTGGGGGGACATGATAGAGGTCTTTAGGTACATGAAGAGGGTAAATAGGGTAGGAACAGTTAGAGCCAAGGAAGGAGGAAGCCACCAGAGGGCATGGCTGGAAGCTGGAGGGGAAGATTCAGGGAGAAAGGAGGAGGTGCTATTTCACTGAGAGGGTGGTGGAGCCATGGAATACACTGCCTAGGGGCTGTGGAGGCAGAGACAGTGGAGGGGTTCAAGAGGGGTGGGACAGGTACAGGGAAGGGTTCTGGAAGCAAAATCCAATGCAGCAAGAATATCCGGAACTGGGAAGAGAGAAGCCAGAGAAGGCGAGGGGGACAGCAAGGTCGCACCCAGGTTGGGGACTGACCAAACGAGCAGACACGAAAGACCGTCAGGCCTATTCTGCTGGCATTTTAGTATGTTAGTAATATTATGTGATATTCCCAGGCGCAGGTTTACAGCCTAAGATAAACAAAGCCCTGACTCTTTGCACACCCATAATATTATGTGCTAATCCCAGGCACAGGTTTACAGCCTAAGATAAACAAAGCCCTGACTCTTACATACCCATACTATTAATAGTTTCAAATGTAGATGATGTAATATTTTGTTATCAATAATAATAAAAATGCAAGTCACTCTTTTTCAGCCACCCATCTGCCTCTCATGCAAAGTAGTTTAAACTTACACACTTGCACAATTGGATGTTTTTTCTAAAGTCCCAACTTTAACAAAAGAAAAAAAAAATAATAATAAAACACTCCTTAGCTTTTATGTTTCTGCCAAGAATGCCATTCTGATATTACAGACAAAACATACAGTATCATCACTAGATAAAGGAAAATCCGAACTGACTGAAGCTTTTAAGGGGACACTGTCAACCCCCTCAGGCCTCAAACTGTCCCAAGATTAAAAGACACGTTTTGACTGCTCACATTCTGTAGAGACTGCTGATGTAGCTAGTAGATTTGATTCAGAGTCCTGTTTTCTTTTTAATAGTATAAAACAGAGTGCCCACCATACTGGTGTTAATACACACAAATATGTTTATATTTTATTGAATTTTGTTGACCGGGTAAGCCCACTAAAACTAGAAGTCCCTTTTTCAGGGGCCACCTGGGGGTGGGAATACAGATGGTAACCAACTGAAACTGAACCAGATTAAGCTGTTG
The DNA here is from genome assembly GCA_016271365.2 of Neoceratodus forsteri. Taxonomy (NCBI): domain Eukaryota; kingdom Metazoa; phylum Chordata; order Ceratodontiformes; family Ceratodontidae; genus Neoceratodus; species Neoceratodus forsteri. Next base: position 23,929,377 of record CM057456.1, read on the forward strand.
GTGGTATTTCTAGTGAGTGGAAGAAATTTGTCCAGGACACCGGGGAAATTTCCCCTATTCTTTTTCGAGAAGTGCCATAGGATCTTTAACGTCCACCTGAACAACCACCAGAACAGGCAGACGAGACCTTGATTTAATGTCTCATCCGAAAGACGGCACCTCAGGAGTGCAGCACCCCCCCTCATGCTGCACTGCAGTGTCAGTACTAGGATATTAACCCAAGTACCTTGTGTGGGGATAGAACCCACAGCCTTCTGATCTCCCAGCCTCAGAGGCGAGTGTGCTACCTGCTGAGCCACTGACACTACTATGTTGGTTTACATTCTTTGATCAACTTCCACTGCATCTTTTCTAGACTTGTGAACACCCCTAGTACAATTTAGCCACCCATGATGCTGTGGATGGAGTATCACATCAAGAGTGGCTGCATTGCTTGGGGGTGTTCCTAACGTTCAGGAAGTATGTAATAAGTAGATTAAGGATCTGAAGCAAAACAAGGTTGGGTATAATTTCACCATCCCTATGCATTTCAATTACATGAAAAAAGCAAGCAGATCAAACAACCAACAATTTCAATGAGTTTTAGAGAAGGTAAGCAGTCTTAAAATGTGGGTTTCAACTAGGAATAATATGATGGGAAAAAAAAAAAAAAAAGTTGACAGTGTCCTTTTAAGACAGGAAAAACGTCCGCGTGGTCTAAGAAAATAACGTCTTCAAACTGCAGTGGAATACCCTTTATCAGCCGGGCCAAGGCGACTGCTTATGACGCCGATGTCCTGGGTTCGGGAATGGACCCAGGAGTCGGACGGCCAGCCAGGCAGAGAAGGACAGAGCGCCCGAAGGGCAGCTCTTCTCTCTCCGGGGGGTCCGACCTGTTGGGTGGGGGGGCGACAGACGCTGGTGTCACTGCACGCCCCTCCCAGGGGTATCAAAGCTGCAGGAGAAAAAAAACAACAAAACAACAGTCTGGTCCCCAGCCATGATGCTCCCGCCACCGCCCCACTGCCACCACTGTCCGCCGAGGGGGGCAGGCCTACTCCCATGGCCCCCGCCCTGAGGGGTAAGTCAAAGCCTCGCCCCCATTGACCATTAAAGGAAGCATGGGGGGAGAGACCCAAAAAGTATAAGAAATAAAGAAATAAAAGAATACCCTATATCGATACAACTGCTCTTCTGAATTTCTCTACTTGATAGTGTCCTCAGTACCCCGTCAAGTGAGCACTACCAGAATAGCGCCACACTGGCTGGCCCAGTGGCACTGAGGGTTGAGGTGCTGGACGCCACACCTTGCACCACGCCGGAGACCCGGGTTCGGGAATGATCCCAGGCCACCGGGGGTCGGCAGGGGATGGAGACGAGGACAGCTCTCCTCTCCTGGGAGGGAAGGGGGGCACAGGCTTGGCGCTTGACTGGCCTCTGGTGATGGCCGGAGTCACAGCAAGCACCGAGCAAATAGAGAGAGGTTGGGAGTGGCGGACATCGGTGGGACACCTTGATGTCAGGGCGCATGCTACTCCCTAGAACAGGGAAAATCAGCACCAGAGCTCCGGGAAGCCGGAGTGCCAAAAGTGGAGACCCTAATGGCTTGCACATGCCTGATCCTCCAGGGGGACCGACGAAACAATGAAGTGTCTCTGGGTGTTGGGCCCCATCCCGTACCCGCCTGGGGGAGACAGCCATGGCTCCATGGGGGCCTGCCGGAGGTCAGGTAGGTGGGGTGACATCTGTGCATCTCCCAGTGATGCGTGGTTGTGGTGGAGGGGGAGAATAAATAGAAAAAAAAATATAGAGAGAGTAGTGCCACACTATATGGCACTAGTTTGGTAAGCACGCACACGGACAGTGAGTGGGGATTTACAGCGCTTGCTGTAAGTGCTCCCCTAGTCGCTGTCCATGGTGCTGGTACACCACAAGGGCACCAGAATCCAGGAGGCTGGCCAAGCTGTACTATGCCCCAGCCCTCCATGCCACGGGAGCAGCTTGCCCAGCCTCCCGGATTTTGGTGCCCTTACGGTGTACCAGCACCAGCGGCACTGGGGACCAGGGTTCTAATCCTGGTCTCAGCCATTTACACATTGGGACTTTGCGCTTTTTTTTTTTTTTTTTAAACACACAAGTGGTCGTGGATTTGTATTCCTAATGCCCCAGAAATTTAATTTGCCCCATGATCCACTCCTTCAGAGAAGGAACTGGGGAGGTCAGATTTCACAAAGAAAAATCAGTACCATTATTGATGCATGCACCATGCCGACACTACTCTTGTCAGCACTCTTCGGATCCAGTGCCATGTCCTCTTCTTTCTTCCTTTTTTTTTCTTTCCACTCACCTCTAGGGCAAAACACACACTTTTTCAAATACAGATTCACTGTTGGATATAATGTTGTCCTAGATTGTAATATTATAATTTTATTTGGATAGTTATCTACAAGGAATAAGGAAAAGAATGAGTAATTGAAGGTTAACAAAAATATTCAGCAGATGTCTAATTAAGAGCCTTTTCCCAGAGACTTGGAAGCTGGCCAAAGTGGTACCTATCTTTAAATGGAGAGCAGAATAACCCATCAAACTACAGGCCAGTGGCTCTACTGCCCACTGTGTCAAAACGCTTATTAATCAGGAAGCAGACAGATGAATACCTAACCACCTATGACCTATTATCAAAACACCAATCCGGCTTCAGGGCAGGAAGATCGAGAACTACTGCACTCATGGACTTTGTGGACATAGTAGCCTCTGGCTTAGATAAGGGGGAAACCGTGGATACAGTGTATGTTGACCTCTCAAAAGCATTCAATCTGGTAGACCATATGAAACTTCTGGGCAGGCTTACACAGGCAGGACTGTCAGAGACACATTATGGTTTAATCCATACCTATGTAAACAGGAAACAACAGGTGTATGTAAATGGGGTGCTCTCAAACCCCCCATATCATGAAAAGAGGAGTACCCAGGGATCCATCCTAGGCCTGCTGCTATTTCTGATTAATGTAAACGATCTGCCCTCACACATCACTAAAACAGAGACGAAGTATACGCGGACGACACAGTGTTAATAGGTAAAAGCTTCTTTTCCCAGGGTGAACTAGACTGCATACTACAGCATGACTTCAATGGTCTCCAAGAATGGTTCATAAAAATCAAACATGGTCCCGAGTACCAAGAAAACACAAACGAAGCTGTTCAGACAGGGAAAGCAGAACACTAAGGCAGAGTCCAACCTAAACATCAGGGCACTGAGCAGCCAAACACTAACCAAGGTCAAAGAATACAAATATCTAAGTGTAATCGTAGACAAGGCATTAAAATTCCACTTACACATAAACAACAGTGTCAGAAAGGTAGCATGCCATCTAAGAGCCCTGAGAAGGAATGCATTTTTTTATTCCCATTGAAACGAAGAACCATAACTACTCAGCTCCTACTACCAGTGCTGGAATACGCAGGCACTGTATAATCAGCATGCAGCCAACACATTGATAAAAAAGCTAGACAGACTATACAATAATCTGGCTAGGTCTGTGCTAGGGTGCGGATATGACCACCACTACTGCCTAATGTATACAGACCTAGAGTGGGACACCCTAGAAATCAGGCGAGAAAAACTGAAAGCTCAGATGGGGAACTGGCTAACTGGGCGGTTTCAGAGGGTGGTGGTCGGGGGGGGGTGTATCATCTCCTAGGAGGGTCATTGGCAGGGTCCCACAATTGTTGGTGTTGGGCCCACTCCTGTGTAATGCTTACATCTCGGACATCAGGGATGGTATCAGGAGTGAGATGAGCCTCTTTGTTGACTCAAAGCTGGGGGCAGTGGTGGACGGGGAGGAGGGTAGAACAGCCCTACAGGGGCACCTGAAGAGACTGTAGAGGTGGTCACGCACTTGGAAGCTGAGGTTTAATGCCCAGAAATGCAGTGTTCTCCACTTGGGACTTAGGAACCCTGATCATGAGTACTTTTGGCTGGGGAGAAACTGCAGGTTTCGCTGGGGTTTGGGGTGGTCGTGGATGCCAAAATGAATAACTCTGAGCAGTGTAGGAGGGCTACAGCTGAAGCAAATAAAATGCTCAGGTGCACTGCCAGGGGGATAACCTCAAGGAGACGGGAGGTACTTCTCCCTCTGTATAACTGCCTGGTTAGACCGCGCCTCAAGTACTGCGTGCAGTTTAGGCACCCGTACTTGAAAAAAGACACTGCACTTCTGCAAAGGGTTCAGAGGAGGGCGACCAGGATGATACAGGGTCTGGGGGAAAAGATCCTATGAGGAGACTTAATGAGCTGAATATGTACTCCCTGGAGGAGAGGAGAGACAGGGGGATATGATGCACTTAATGTCAATCTGTTCCTTGTATGCGAACTGTAAACTATAGAACAACTTTGTAAACAGAGCTGCAAAGTCCTAATAGTTTCATCCAGTCAAATATAAAGATTTTATCTATCATCTGTCTTGTCATACAAGGCATATTAGTAGGTTACCATATAGTCTTACTGAGGAAGAAATACTTCCATTGATATGAAATTCAATATTCTTGTTTTTTTATGAATATGCGCAACATGACCAATAAAATCTGGGGGGGGGGGGAAATCAGGTCAAGAAAAAAAAGGAAATCTGGATTTACACGGAATACTTTTTATGTCTACTTGTGAGCATGTGTGAAGCAAACTTACTGCGAGAGCAGAGTAGCAGGCTTCAGAGGCGAGTCACTGTCACATCCAATACAACTCAGACTTCAGGGAGCCCAGCAGTGACAGGCCAATGATCAGCGAGGCTGATCAGGACACTGTTCTGCTGGGCTATGGTCGGAAACTTCATGTAGCTCAAAGGAGGCAGACACATTTATTAGACAGTGGCTCCATCCGTTCATCTACAAAACAGCAGCCAGCTGAGCGCCATCATACTCAGCCTGTTCCTCATTCTCCCTTCCCCCATGTCCAATGGTTGCTGTGTAACCTCCGCCACCCACCCTGTCAAACTGGGGTGCAGGGCATCACTCGGAGCTGCATCTCAGAGTCTTACAAGCCCCGGATCTGAAAATCATCAATTGCTTTTTTTGTTGTGTTAAGTCTGTTTCTCCTGCATGAACACCAGCATTGCACCATTCAGATCCTCAGCCCCGTGCTGCTCTGTCCACCCTGAATGCCAGCTGTTCAAGTAAGCAGCTCCGTAGCACTTGATCTCCCCAGAACTCAAAATAATGGGACAAATTAGGACGACTTGGCAGCCTTACATTACAGGACCTAAACCAGACACAACATTAAACAACATGTCTTTCTGTCCCCACACCCTTCCTGGCAATGTTTCTCATCAAATAGCCTTGCTGTACTCCCTAGTTGCAGCTACGCTTCCTCCGACTCTTTTTCTGTTCCCTCCTTCCCTTACTGGCACCTTTTTCTTCAATCAGGTAACCTACCTGTGCTCCCAGTCTCTGCCTCTCTTTCTCTTGCCCAAACACCCTCTTAAGTCCTCTCTTCCTCTCTCCAGGCCTGAAACACCGGCATCACTGGTTCTTGAAACCGTTCTGCAGCACTTAATCCCCCCTCCCCCCAAAGCTGCTGCTGAGTGATCTGGCAATCTGCCAGCTGTTAGCTATCATTGATTGGTGCCAGAATGCCTCTTACATGTGCAGGAGCACATGAGAAAGTCTGGGGCAACTCAGCAAGATTTGGGGCTGAGGCTGGAAACTGGAGGGGCAGGAAGAAAAAGGAGCAACTCACCCACAGTACCTGGATTAATCCCCACTCACCGGATACAGAGTTGGCCACATTTTCAGGAAATTCTATCTATTTTTCCCCTATAAAATACCTTACAAAGAATTTAAATAAGGCAGTGCGTGCGTGTGTGCGCGCGTGTGGTGTCGCTCTTTAACACCAAGCACGTGACTTCTTTAGGCTCAGATTTCCTTTCATTTTTGTGACTGTAACCAGATCCTGATGCTCAGTACCTTCTGTCTGCACAATACAATCTTATCACACCACTGATCGGCATGACATCACTGCACTTTCTCTCTGTCACCCTTCCCCACTCACTCACTTAAAAAAAAATAGTTAATCCTTCCAATTACTTCCAACACCTCCCTCTACCTTCCACTGTGTGCCTTCTCCCCCCAACCCTCGGTTACTGAACCTGCAGTCTCTAGAAAAAACACCTCCCATCCCTCCATCTGCATGCTTTTCTGACCCTTGGATACTGGCTCCATGGTCTCTTCAAAAACACCTTCCATTACTTCATCTGCATACTTTCCACCACTCTCCATTACTGGGCCCAAAGTCGTCTGCCCACACCCTGAGTTACTGGACCCTGGTCTCGGGGCTGTTGGTAATGCACAGCTGCCTGTCCTAGCACAGCGCTCATGACATAAAGGACAACAAGCCTTCCCCAGTTAACCCTCTCAACCAGTAAGAAGGGTCGGCCAGATTGGCAGCCACAAAGCCTAGGGGCTTGGACTGGTAGGGTGAGCAATAAGGGCTCACCTGCAAGGTGAAGAAGCACAAGTGATGTGCCCCGCTGATGCCAGACTGCCCCCAGGCTGCTCTCAGGCAGAGTGGCACAGGCTATGCCCTAGTGGCACAGGGCAGCCTGAGCTAGAAAAAACACACAGACAGCAGCTCCAACTTCTCTCACGACACTGGTTTGGAGAGATAGTCGCAGAGATGAGAGCTGCTGTCTGTCTGTTGCTCTGCCTGATGGAGCAGCCTGGGGGCACACTGGCCCAGACAGCCAGTGGTGACGCTAAGTCTGGGATGGGCTCCAGCGACTGGGACCAACCACCTCAGAGCAGCCAGCAGCCTTGAGCGTACTATGCCTGAGCTACTTAAGAGAGGTCAATGAGCTGCAGTGGGCCAAAGACCAACCCATGAGGACAGCAGCCGGTAGTAGGGGGATTCATTAATGAGTGCAGGAGGGAGGCGAGTCTGAGCAAACTGGCGAGTCACGTCAGTGGTGGAACCCCGGACGACTACTTTGCTTGTAAAGCAAAGGAAAAAATATATATTTTTCCTCTTCAGCACAAGATGGAGTACTGGCAGTCGGGGTGCTACAGTCTGGCTGGGGAGCAGGTATTTTGAAGAGGCTAGCAATAGTGAATTAGACCAGCACTGATGGGACTATTTTATTACACTGGCCCCATTAATTGCTTCATTTTGATTATCATGACACAATGTCACGACAATACACTTCTAATTATGGAAATGTGTTATGTATGATGTTGTTTTGGTAGCTACATGGTGAATGAATAACAGGTATAACTACATGTTGACCCCCAAACACTCTACAATACTAAGTTTATTATCTGTAAGGGGCTTGGGCTGGTAGGGTGAGTAATAAGGGCTCACCCTACCAGCAAGGGGTGGACGGGTTGCCATCTATGTCAAGGATAGGTATACGGCATCCTGTCTGAGTGCTTTATCTGTTGCAAATGCTTATGAATGTCTGTCTCTTTAAGTCACCATCTAGCACACTTCAACATTATGTATCATAGGGTGCTATAGACCTCCTTCTGCCGATCTACAATTGTTACCTCATCTGAGTAATATCATCGAACAACAATCCTCAGAAATAATTATTCTTGGGGATCTTAATTTAGACTGGCTATCTAAAACAGCTGCTCCTCTCGTAGCTTTCTGTGACACCCATGGATTATCGCAACTCATTGCCGAACCAACATGAGTAAATAAAAAGAATGTGGATAACATCGCCCTGCTAGATGTTATCCTAGTGAATAAACCACATCTCTTCTCCTTTGCCAGCACCTTCTTCAGTGATATCAGTGATCAGTCATTTATGGATTGCGTAAGATCAAGCAACAACCCTACTACTTCGCCGAAGTTTGCTGCCAAGAGATCTAGACAGAACTTTGATCCCACTGCCTACATAAACGAACTGAAACACTCCTTGTATTGGCAAGAGTTCTATTTGGCAAAAAACATGCAATCAGCATTCGATATAGTCAGCAAAATTATCCTAGACGCCCTAAATAAATATGCCTCTACAGTTAAGGTGCGAATAGCAAAAAATGCATGTAGATGGTTCACACCATTATTAAAATCTGCATTGACTGAAAGAGATAACCTATGGAAAAAAGCACGCAAAACCCAGTCTGCTGCGGACTGGTGCAAGTTCAAAAGGGCACGAAACTCGTGTACTAGAATGGTCAGAGATACAAAAGCTGCATACTATCATTCTGAATTTCTCTGTGCCTCCAAAAATCCTACAAAATTTTGGAAAACCGTCAAGGACTTGTCTGGTCACATGTCCTGTGGCTCACTACCTGATGAAATCTCCTTAAACAATAACACTATTAGTGACAGACTGGAAGTTCTGGATGCCTTCACTAATCACTTTGCGACTGCAGACTTAGCCTTTGACAATTCCCCTGTGAATCTGTCACGCTCTCAGGTGGATAATCAAGGTGCAGATCCTAGCGTCACTGATTCAGTCTTCTCCTTGCGTCCTACTACTCTGAAAGAAGTTGAAGACGTATTGCTAAAACTGGATGTAAAAAAAGTGCTGGTGCGGATACCCTCTACCCATATTTTTTTGAAGGTGGCCATCCATGTGTTAGCCGTGCCCATAACCCATTTATTTAACCTATCATTAACTCAAGGATCCATTCCTTCAATATGGAAAACAGCGCACATCATACCCCTGTTCAAGTCCGGAAATCCCTGTGATCTAAATAATTACAGACCAATTTCGATTCTCCCGGTCTTGACAAAATTACTGAAAAGTCGAAGTAACCAGCTGAGGCAGTATCTAGACGCTAATAACCTGCTTAATCCAGTCCAATCAGGGTTTAGAGCTAAACACAGCACCATCACAGCACTTACCAAAGTGACTAATGACTGGCAAAGAGAGCTAGACAACAGGAATTACACCTGCGCCGTATTCTTGGACCTGAGCAAGGCCTTCGACACTGTCGACCATTCTCTGCTACTCTCTTCCCAGACCTCACTAGGTGCTGACACATTATCTTTACAGTGGTTCAACAATTACCTCTCTGATGATTTCCAGCAGGTGAAAGCGGAAGGAGATCTCCCTCAACTCTCAAACCTCTCCCAAGAGGTGTTCCCCAGGGTTCTATATTAGGACCGATTTTATTTGCAATATACATCAACAATATTGATGAAAGCATAACTAAGGTCAACATACATCTGTTTGCAGATGACAGTTCTTTACGTAAGGCACCCGTCATTACAATCTGCATGTAATGACCTTCAATCTGAGTTCAACCTGCTGCAACACCAACTCCTAAACAAAAAACTATTACTTAATGCCAAGAAAACAAAAGCAATGCTCTTTTCTCCCTCTGCCCAAATGGTAAATTTAGCCCCATCAGATCCTGTGCCGCAGATTACTACAATTCTTAAGCAGAAGTTGAATTTGTCCCTAAATTCAAATACCTGGGAGTATGGCTGGACCATAGGCTTTCCTTTATAGAGCACGTTGAAGAATTACTCAAAAAATTACGACACAGACTTGGCCTGTTCTTTAGGATAGCCAGCTTCTTAACTAGAGATGCCAAACTACAGCTGGTACAATCAACCTTTCTATCCTTGATAGATTATGCTGACATTCTCTACAGTCACTGTTCCATTTCCTACCTCACCAAACTTGACACATTATATCATAGAGCTTTGAGGTTCATCACAGGCCTGCCTTATTCCACTCACCACTGCTACCTATATCAATCAGTGGAGTGGAGTTCTCTTCAATTCTGTCGTGATAAAAATGCAGCCTTATGGACCCTGACAGCAATCTCCAAAAAACTGCCCCAATACATTACAGACTGTCTTCCTATAAAACCAATAGACAATTACGCCCTGAGAAGTTGCAAATCGCTCCTACTGATGGTTCCCAAAGTTAACTCTCGCTTTGGCAGGGCTGCTATAAGCTTTACACTGTCCTCCTTGTGGAATAAATTGCAAAACCCGAGGTCACCCATCGGCATCTCATCTTTCAAGCTCTTATATTCACCTCTCAGAAATGATCAATGCAATTGTTTCCCATGACCATGAATTGTCATCATGCTAACCTGTACCATTTAACCATGAACGAATTACTCCTAGTGCTTGTCTCCTCCTTGGCCCTGGTCTGTCATCATGCTTTCATGTAACACCTTGATGCCTCTGTCCTCCCATTGATACTGGTCTATCTTCCCGCTTTCTCCAGCCTTCTTTTCACAACTCTATACTGCACTCATCCACAATCTACATGCAATCATACTATAAAAGTCCTAACTCCCCTTTCCCTCTCCCCGTAGGCCCCCACCGCCGCATCAGTTCTACCGACCTATCCTTGGGACTTCACTTCTCACAATGTTTATCCTTCGCTAACATATTACATACCCCTCCTGGTACCCCATCTGCCATTAGCTGGTGGTTCTCCAAGCCATTTTCATGGCTAGTACTAGTGACTGCCCCTGGTAAATGAACTAACTGGTACTTCTATACAGAGCACATGGTTTATATACAGTTGCATGGTTCAATGGTAGACCTGCCCCCTTGTATTTGAATCCTCCTCCGTCATGGCTTGCCTTGTCTTCCTTTTATCATTTGACTCCCCTATTGCTGTACCATTGTGTTTGTGTTTATATACTTATTTACGTGTATCTATGTGTTTCTATGATGAATGTTACCAGACCCTGTTCTAACCAGGTCCATCTTGCAAAAGAGTTCTGCTCAATGATGTTCGCCTGGATAAATAAAGATTTTGATTGATTGATTGATAGATAATAAAATACAGAAGTCTCATTGAGCACATGTCCTAGCGTCTCAGACTTGTTAACATGTTGGCAGTGAGTTGAACATATCAGCATCTCTTTACCAAATCAACATACTGCAGATAAGGATCTAAATAAAAGCACAGGTACCTCCATTCTCTAAATATAGTCAGTTGAGCTGTGTCTCTGTGTTGGCTGGGGGGAAGGGGGTCATCTCATCTCTCAATGCATCCCTGGGTCATCAGAACACGTAGTGGTTAATTCAGTAAAATCTGTCCGATTCTTCAAACCAAAGGCAGCCTTCCGATACTAGCATCAGTCTCTATTCAAGGACAACTTTTATTTTCAAACTTTGATTTTGATAGCCAGCTATAATTTGAAGGGTCTAGTATTCAAGGGTGGCCTTTATTCCAACATATACACTATTTTGTAAATTCAAGATCACAATCTGAGAAAATGACAACATCCCAATCATGACAATTTCACTACTGTAGTTTGTGCTATCAATTTGCTAAGTTTACTCTATGCACTGTCTGTGCCCAACAACTACAGAGCAAATACAGACAAGCAAACTTTCAGAATTAACAGATACTTGTTTCTCCCGAGTGGGACCCAAGGAGATCCCCGCCGAGTGCAACTCTGTTGTGTCTCTACCCCTTGACTAAGGGAAAACTGAAGAGATCACTGCCAAGCCCTGAGCAAACCGCTGACAAGATGTAGCTCTATTGTTTCAGTCCCCCTTTCCTGAGGGGCACCCAAGAAGATTGCCACCCAGTAGCTGTGGTGCTGTTGTTTCTGTCCCCCTCACCTGAGGGGACCCAAAAGAGATTGCCACCAAGCCATGGCTCTATTGTTTCTGTCTTCCTTGCCTGAGGGGGACCTGAAGAAATCACTGTCAAGCTCTGGGAGGACTCGAAGTGTCCACTGCTGAGCTATGGCTCTGTCGTTTCTGTTTCCCCTCTCCTGAGCGTGACCCCGGAGCTTGCCACCAAGTCACACCTCCATTGTTTCTGTACCCTCACCTGACCAGGGCCTGAACAGCCGTGGCTCTTTGTTCGCCTCCTCCTCTCCGAGGGGAACCAGAGAAGGCTGCTGCTGAGCTGCAGCTCTGTTGTTTCTGTTCCCCTCTCCTTAAGAACTAAAGAGACTGCCACCATGGCCTGGCTCTACTGTCTCTGTCCCCCAAGATCGCAACCAAGCCACAGCTCTGCTCCCCCTCTCTTGGTGGCAACTGGGTTGTGCGTCCTCCACTGCTCCTCCTCATTCTTTTTAATGGCTATTTATTTTCTGCAGAAGAATCCATATCACTACCAGAGTTGGTGTGAAGTGACAAGAAAATAGTCCTCACAAGAAACCGTGACGTTAGCAGTGGGTCTTTCAGTAGCGGTAAACCTACATTAAAATGATCCCAAGTCTGTACTGACTATGTCAGGCAGCCTTAAAAATGACAAATCTTCTACAAGTACATTAAGGGGAAAAACCCAGAGAGAATAAAGAAAGACGGATTAAGTACAGAGGAGAATGCAAAACAGCAAGTAAAATGAATCTGATTGCTTCAGTTCTGTGTTCACAGCAGAAAGTACCGAGTCACTAACCAACAGCAAGAAAGGACTCCAGGGTAGTGACAATAACAGGCTGGAGATTACACATGTAACTAGGGAAAGAATTCTGAAAGGTCTGCAAGTTCCAAGAGCCAGACTGACTGCACCCAAGGGAACTGAAGGAGTTGAGCCAGGCACTGGCAGCCCCATTTACACAATCATTGGCTATGGGAGAGATGTCCGAGGACTGGAGTGTAGCAAATGTGGTCCCCCTACATAAAGAGTGGGGTAGAGAAAACCCAGGTAACACAGCATTGAGAGCTTGATGTCAACGGTGGGGACGCTGCTGGAATCGATCATCAAGAGAAGATAGTAGGCTTTCTGAAAGAAAATGGACTCGTGGACAGGAATCCACATGGTTTTACAGTGGAACGGTCATGCTAAATAAACCCAACTGACTAGGCAGTTGACATCCTATGTCTAGATTTTAGCAAAACCTTTGATAGGGTGCCTTTTAGAAGACTTATCCACAAAGTAAAGTAAATAAGACTAAAGAAATGACTAACTAGGTGGGCTGGCAACTGACTGTCAAACAGGACCCAAGTGGTCCTAACTGGTAAATTACCTGACGATAGGGAGGTCACAAGTGGAGTACCTCAAGGTTCAGTTGGTGGACCAGTGCTTTCTTATATGAATACAAGTGCCACTGGAGTGGGATTACACGGTAAAGCAAGTCTGTCTGCAGACAACATAAAACTCTGTGAGAGGGGCTGACAGCTATGAGAAGATTACCAGCATGAAGAAAGATGTAGAAAACCAACTCAAGTTCAGGAGGGAGCCTGGGATGCTGGCCATCCTGTGGCAGCTGCCGATCAGTAGTGCCCTGCAGTCAGGAGGGGTGGTGGTGGGTCACTGGTGCCGGGGCGACCCCTACAGTGGGCCAAGAGAGCTTCCTCCTGCACAGGATGTTGCTCCATGCTCTGAGGCCTCATGGAGCTCTGCCCACACTAAAAGGAGGATGAAGAAATGGACAAAACAAGGAGGAAAAAAAAAAGAGAGAGAGATGTGCAAGAACAAGGGGTCACAATCTGAAGATAGAGGGGGGACATGAGGAAGTATTTTTTCATGGAGAGGGTGATGAACACATGGAATGGCCTTCCTGATGAGGCTGTGGGGTCAAAAACAGTGGGGGAATTTAAGAATGCATGGGGCAGACGTAAGGCAATTCTAGTGGGAGATAGAAGGAAGTAGGCTGTTAGTAAAACTAGGATCTTCAGCTTATCAGACAGGTAGGGAAATGGACAGACTGGGTGGGCCATCAAAGTTTATGTTTCTATGTAAAAACTGTACTCTGTCTATATGCCACCTGGGTCACTGTGTGATAGTCAGGCCCTAGCACTGACCGCCAATGGATCTTGTTTCCACAAGTGGATCACTCGGGGTGGGGGGGGGCACATTCCCCCGGAGCCCCACTCATGGAGGGAAAGCCATGGCGGATGCTGGCCGAAGCAGGGTCTGGTTGGAACATGGCAGGGGTCCAGCCTGAAGCAGGGTATATCCCTGGAACCAGGGTATTTCCCTGCATTAATGTGGCTGGGATAAATACCACTATAAAAATTAAATTAAATAAAATAAAAATAAATAAAAATGCAAGATGCTAGCCCCCCAACCCCACCCCATGGCCCAGTTTCAGCACGTCATGCTGCCAGGCAGGTGACCTGGGTTCAGGAATGAACTTGAGCAGCCACGGGCTGGTGCAGTTGCCATGTGGCAGTGTGCTCTACACCAGGACAGCTAGAACTGGGTTCCAGCGCCAAAGCAACATCTGCGGGAAGGCCAGTAATGGTTACTGCCCATGCTGTGGGGCAGACAGAGAGAAACCTGGGGACAAAACACCCATCACTGTTGTAATGAGAGGCCTCTGCCCGAATCCCGAGTCAGTCTATATCCGTGTCGACAGCCAGAATGCGTATATGTTAAAAAAAAAATGCAAGGTGCTGCATATTCATGAGGAAAAATCTGCTACCTGAATGCAGCATGAGTGCAGAAGGACCCACAGGTGATTATAAACAGCACTTGGAGATCCTCTTCTCAATGAAATATGGCATATGGGAGAGCAAACAGATGATGGGCCATATCAGAAAAGGTTTCCCCAATTTCAACAAAGAGGTCTTGCCACAGTTCAAGTCACTGGATAGACTACACCTGGAGTACTGTGTGCAGCTTTGGAACCCTCAACTGAAAAAGGATACAGAGAAGCTATAAACTATTCAGAGCAGAGCAACTCCAGTGATTCAGGTGCAACAAGGTAGCACCTACCAGGAGAGCGTAGACTGCCCAAGCACGTGCTCACTGGCACCCAGGAGGGAGAGGGGGGATATGACAGAAACCACATGTAGCGACACAGGGCTTGCACCACAGATTTAACTGAAGAGTAACAGGATCATCAAGGAACACAACCTCAAGCTACCGGGGACACTTGTGCTATGCTGACAGCATGGCATATGACACACCAGGGTTTTAAATAATTGATTAGCAGTTTTTTCTTGGTACAATACTAACTGTACAGAAAGTATTTATATAGGTTTTCTAGCAGTGTTATGCTTGTTAAACACACTGAGGCAAGTGCTATACATTTTCACAATGTTTTAGCACTTTTATGAGCAAAACACTAATCAATTTTTGGAGTTAAATAAAACCCTGCACACCTCTGCCTTCTGCTGCACTTAATGCAATCATTCCAGCGACTCCAGCCCACATCATCATCAGTCTGTAGGGGTCTCTTGGGCCTGTGATTAGGAGGGAGAGCATGACCAGAGTCTTGGCAGTTGTTGGTTAGAATTAGGACGATGACCAGCTTGCAGGCGGCAGGTAGCCTAATGCTATGCTAGCAGAATTGACAGGCCATGAACTCATAAGTAAAACAAGGTATGAAATCTTTGTGAAGAACAGCAGTCATCTCGTTGTCATCACTTCACTCTCCTCTGAAAGCACTTATTTCAAAAATAAGTCACAGCAGAGAGAGTGAGGGAAGTCCTCAGGTCCCTTAACCCTTTGAGAACTGAGTATGTGTGAACGTAGATAGATTCTGGACGTATATATACGTCCACAGTCTTCTAAGGATTTTAAGACAGAGAAAGCACCGGGACCAGATAAATTACATCCCAGAGTGCTGAAGGAACTTGCAGATGTCCTGGCGAAACCCCTGGCAGAGCTTTTCACCATCTCTCTGTGGACAGGGTAGGTGCCCCAGGACTGGAAGGTGGCACATATAGTGCCTATCCACAAGGGGGGATCAAGGGAGGTGGCAGGGAACTACAGGCCTGTCAACCTGACATCGGTGGTGGGCAAGGTGATGGAGGGCATCGTCAAGGAGAGGCTAGGGGGACCTGGAAAAGTCAGGGTGCCTGGACGATAGACAGCATGGATTCGTCCCGGGGAAATCATGTCAGACAAACCTTGTGGAGTTCTATGACTGGGTGACGAGTGCCTTGGACCTGGGTAGACCAGTGGACGTCCTCTTTCTAGACTTCAGCAAGGCATTTGACTCTGTTCCTCACGTGGGCCTGTTGGATAAGCTGGGAGAAATGGGGGTGGGGAACCAGATGATCAGATGGATAGGCAATTGGCTCCAGGACCGGACCCAGAGGGTTGTAGTTGGCGGGATAGTCTCATCCCCAAGGAGGGTCATTAGTGGGGTTCCACAGGGATCAGTCCTTGGGCCCCTCCTGTTCAACACCTATGTCTCTGACATAAGGACAGGAATCAGGAGTGAGATGAGTCTCTTTGTGGATGGGGAGGAGGGGAGGGTGGCCCTACAGGGGGACCTGGAGACTCTGGAAAGATGGTCTAGAAAGTGGAAGCTGAGGTTCAATGCAGGGAAATGCAAGGTACTGCACCTGGGGACCAGAAACCCGGGCCAAGTGTACACCCTGGGGGGAAATGCTACAAGTCTCGATGGCTGAGAGGGACCTGGGGGTGGTGGTGGATGCCAAGATGAACAACTCGGAGACTTGTAGGAGGGCAGCAGCCAAGGCCAACAGGATGCTGGGATGCATCGCTATGGGGATCACTTCCAGAAGAATGGAAGTGATACTCCCTCTGTATAACTGCTTGGTGAGGCCGCATCTCAAGTACTGCGTGCAGTTTTGGAGGCCACACTTAAAGAGGGACATTAAACTCCTGGAGAGGGTCCAGAGAACGGCAACCAAAATGATTTGGGGCTTGGGGGACAGGACCTATGAGGAGAGGCTCAAGAGCTAAATATGTACATACTGGAAGAGAGAAGGGACCGGGGACATGCTAAAGGTCTTCAGGTACATGAAGGGGTAAATAGGGAGGAACAGTCAGGGTGCTTCGAAGGAAGGAGGAGGGGGCCACTAGAGGGCATGGGTGGAAGCTGGGGGGGGGGAAGATTCAGGGGAGAAAGGAGGAGGTGCTACTTCACTGAGAGGGTGGTGACCATGCAATGCGCTGCCTGGAGGCTGGTGGAGGCAGAGACGGTGGAGGGGTTCAAGAGGGGGTGGGACAGGTACAGGGGAAGGGTTCTGGAAGCAAAATCCAATGCAACGAGAATATCCGGAACTGGGAAGGGAGAAGCCAGAGAAGGCGAGGGTGGCAGCAAGGTCAGCTCCCAGGGTGGGGGCTGACCAAATGAGCAGACACGAAAGACCATTAGGCCTATTCTGCTGGCATTTTAGTATGTTAGTATATATTGTTGTACTGTGTAATAAATTATTGTACTTTTAAATATTTGGGGAAGTCCTGCACAGCAGGGGCTGGCATGATGCAGAGAGCACTACACTGCAGTAAGTGCACTTTACACCTACCTAGTAATACTACGTAAAGCATGCATGCTAATACACTAAATAGCTCATGAATGAATATGTTTGCAGTTTTGATCAGGGACTGGCAGGGTAGGGGTGGCAGAAGTGCTTTGGGGGGGCACTGTCACACAAACAACAAAGTATGTAAAAGAAAAAATATAGTAAGAGAGGTTGGAGAAAAACCTAATTTAGTTGTACACGCAGGAACCAAAGACCTAGTTTGGAAGGAGGCTGAGGTAGTGCAAAGTAGGTTCAGGGAGTTAGGGAAGATCTGCAGGGGGGAAACATGTTCGCTGACCTTCTCAGAGGGGATACCAGTACCAAGGGCCAGCACAGTCAGGAAAAGAAGAATAGAGGATTTTAATGACTGGCTGAGGAAATGGTTCAGGGGGAAGATGTTCATCTGTATTGGGGACTGAGAGAAGACCTAATTAAATAAAGCACTTTTTGCACCAGACAGGCTGCACCTCAGTAGGGAGGGTTCTAGGATACTCCGGGACACACTGGGGGAATACATGACCACTACACTTAATCTACTAAGGGGGGAGGCAGCAAGCATGCAGTCCTGAAGACGCCAAGAGGAGGTCAATGAACCTCCCCCCCACAGCGATGGAAGAGGTCTGAAGGGAGGAGGTGGAAGGTGTGGGAAAACAGTTAGCAAAGGATGCACGGGGTGAAGAACACATAACAAGGGTAGGTGGGGGTGCACACAGAGGGGAGAAATGCGAAGAGAAGAATAAAGGGAAGGGAAGAAAGGTCAGATTCTAGGTGGAGGGTGGTATCTCTGAATGCGCGGAGTCTTGGAAACAAGATGGAAGACCTGCAGGCACTATTAGAAGACAGGAGGGTGGACACTGCGGCAGTAACAGAGAATTGGGCAACACCACACTATGACTGGGATCTTGCGACTTCTGGATACAGACTATACAGGAGGGACAGGGTAGTCAGGAGGGAAATCATTTGCATGAGGGAGGAGTCAGAGGAAGGGAAGGTGGAGGTATTATGGGTTCAGTTACAGTCTAACAGAGGGAGAAAGGTGAGGTTAGGGGTGGTTTACAGACCACCCAATCAGGATGAGGAGAGGGACAGTGAACCGAGCTCGTAAATATAGGAAGCTGTGGGAAAAGGAGAGGGTAATTGTGGGTGACCTCAACCTGCCCAAGGTGGACTGAAGCATACCGTCCACAACATGTGCTAGGGGTCAGGTGATCCTGGAAGGACTGCTAAATGGGTTCCTGACTCAGGGAGTCACAGAACCAACAAGAGCAGAGGCAATTCTTGATCTGGTGCTCACAAATGCAGAGCATGTACAGGAAATAACGATCAGGGAGCCCCTGGGTGGGAGTGACCATTGCACAGTGTGGTTCCAGTTGGATATGGGCAGGGAAAGCATTCCAACGAAGACCAACATCTTGGATTTTAGGAGAGCGGACTTCAGGAAGATGGGTAAAGTGCTAAGAAGCCACCTGGCAGGCATCAGAGCAGATATGGGGGTGGACCAAAGGTGGTTCATCATTAAGGAAGGAATACTGGTTGCCAAAGAGGAGTACGTTGGGCTCAAGGGGAAGAACACAAGGGCCAAAGCGCTCAGCTGGTTCAGTTCTGGGGTCACCCAGGCAGTAAGGGAAAAGAGATTAGCCTATAGAAAATGCAGGAAGGCCAAGAGAGAGGTGGATAGGGAAAATGACCTAAGGTTGGCTAGTGAGGCAAGTAAGGAAGTCCAGCAAGCTAAGGCACAGAAGGAGCTGCAGAAAGCTGCAGGAATTAAGAAGGGGGAGAAGGTCTTCTTTCCTTATATAAGTGCGAAAAGGGACAAGAAGGATGGGATTGTTAGGCTTAAGAAAGGGGAGGAGTGGGTGGAAGATAACGGGAAAAGCAGAGATACTAAATGAATACTTCTGTTCTGTCTTCACAAGGACATACTGAAATAGATTAGTTGCCATGTTGGTCCTTGTAAGAACAGATCCAGAAGCAAATAGTTGGATACCTTTTATTGGACCAACCTAGATGTTACAAAAAGAAAACAATGTCTAAGCTTTCGGACCAACCAAGACCTTCCTCGGAGACTTATAACAACTGTTCAAGGAAAACTCTGGCTTACAGGGGCTCCCGCCCCTGCAAACCTTACCCTCCGGTTTAGGTTTAGAAGAAAAAGATGCTTTTTTCTCCAGCGGCAAAGTTGTTTAATTTTTAAAAGTCCACTACACGGAAGTATGGCGGACGCTAAGGCAGCTCCATTTACTGTAAAGGTGCGGAGCTGCACCTTTACAGTAAATGGAGCCACCTAAGCGTCCACCATACTTCCGTGTAGCGGACTTTTAAAAATTAAACAACTTTGCCACTGGAGAAAAAAGCATCTTTTTCTTCTAAACCTAAACTGAAGGGTAAGGTTTGCAGGGGCAGAGTTTTCCTTTCAGAGAGTCACATTCTATTAACACCCAGATCATACATAACAAAATAAGGAAACAGTCTCATTGGTTGAAAGTACCTACAGTATTTAAAAAAAAAAAAAAATCACAATTTTAAATGGAATGAATAGCATTCCACTAGTTCCTATTACTGAGAATCTTTTCAAGGACATCCATTAGATAAGCTGAACACTCAAGCGGGAAAGGCCTCTAACTGAAATTATTAATGAGTGAGTGTGTTATTAGAATACATCCAAAATTAAAAGCAAAACCTTTAGAATACTACAAATGTCCAAGTTAAAACTTGATAGCACAGTATAATAAAAACTGTACAACAGAAATGTATGTATAGAAATAACAGGGGATAAGAAAAATGTACCGTGTACGAACAACTGTTTAAAACATTCATACAGAATTAAAACTTATCTGGAGATATTTTCTAAACTATACTCTCAACCAGTTAACACACTCCATAAACATTAAAACCTACAGTGCTGTAATAATATTTTTTACAAGATAATGTCAACTGTCAGGATTATTGTCAAATAAAAAAAAATAAATCTCTCAAGGACCACCTAAAAAGTGAGTTCATGCATCTTGTTCAATAATGAGTCAGTACATAATCAATTAACTACATGAACAGAAACAGTCTTAGGAATCTGCATAAAACCCCAATGGAATTAACCCCCCCCCCGAAAAGATAACTAGAAAACAAGTGTATATTCACTATGTATGTGAACCAAGAGTCCTAACACCCTGCAGCATAATTATGACATGTACCTGAATATAAGCCTACCTCAATATGCAAGCGCAACCCCAACCCCTCCCCCCACATACACACACAATAATACTGACAACTGATATTATCTTGTAGAAATATTGTTTCAGCACTGTAGGATCTGTCTTCACCAGGAAGAAGGACATACCAGTGCCTTCAGGAGGGAGAAGAGGAGCGGGGGGAGGGGACACAGATGTAGTGATAGAGGAGGACAGAGGGAGGGAGGGGCTGCTAGCATTGAAGGTGGACAAATCGCCAGGCCCGGACAGAGTACATCCAGGGGTACTAAAGGAACTGGCTGAGGAACCGGCAGGCCTATTTAATAGTTCACTGGAGTCAAGTGTGGTACCGCAGGACTGGAGAACATCACATCCAGGGGTGTTCAAATCAAACCATTTAGGACTTGCCCAGCCATGACTGTAGCTGAATTTTCACTTGCCCTTATTCATTATAATGAAATTAGCTTCCTTTTTGTACTTGCCCTTCAAGGAAATTTACTTGCCCTGGACAGGGGGCAACAGGATTTGCACACCCTTGATCACATGTGGTGCCCCTCCACAAAAGCGGTCCCAAGGATGACCCAGGGAATTACACACCAGTCAAAACAATTAAGTACTGCGCTTCAAGCCAGGCAGGGTGCGAGTTAGGGGTTGCTGGCCCCAGTCAACACATGAAAAAAAAAATAACTTCAGACTTGAAATAGGGAGGATACCTCACGAATGATGTCTAAACTCAATATTTTGAAGAAATGTATTTATTTATTTATTTTTAATTCTCAATGCAAGTTCAAAAACAGTAAGCGTGTTCTGGTCTTGAACTGGCCATTACTCATGCCTTCCACCGAGGGATGATCCTGATGAAGCCCACTTGCTGTAAGCGCCGGGCACCTAGGACAGAACACACTTACTGTGTCTTGAGTGAGCTTGTTTGTGAGAATTAAAAAAACAAAAAACACATTATCTTCAAAATATCGGAGTCTGGACATCCTTCATTGGGGTTATCACTCCTCTGGCTCTGGAGGGAGAGTTATTTTGTTTCTCATCAATTACAGACAGACAGTCTGATCTAAATCATGTGCAAGCTCGTGGAGACCATAATTAAGGAAAGGCTGGTAGAATATCTAGAGGAGCATGGTCTCTAAGATGCGAGGCAGCATGGGTTCATTGTGGGGGGGGGGAGAATCGTGTCAAACGAATGTGATTGACTTTTTTGACT
Source organism: Neoceratodus forsteri (assembly GCA_016271365.2). NCBI lineage: Eukaryota > Metazoa > Chordata > Ceratodontiformes > Ceratodontidae > Neoceratodus > Neoceratodus forsteri. The sequence goes on from CM057456.1 coordinate 23,950,858, forward strand.
GGGTCACTAAGACTGCAGACAGGGGCCAAGTGGTAGACATCCTCTATCTGGACTTCAATCAGGCCTTTGACTCTGCCCCACAAAAGGCTGATCAGGAAGTTGACGGATCTCAGGCTGGGAATAAGATGTCCAGATGGGTGGAAAACTGGCTGAGGGACAAAACCCAGAGGATGGTTGTAGGGGGAAAGTTATCTGGCACCACAGCGATCATCAGTGGGGTCCCGTAGGGCTCGGTGCTGGGGCCGGTGTTGTTCAATGTCTTGACACTGGGGATGGCATTAAGGGCAAAATGTGCCTATTTGCAGATGGCACAAAGTTCTGGGGGAGAGTGGACACAGCTGAAGGGATGCAAGACCTACAGGATAATCTGGACAAGCTGGGGAGGTGGTCCAGGATCTAACAGCTTGGCTTCAATACCAAGAAATGCAAAGTTGTGCACACTGGAGCCAAGAATCCCAGAACAGAGTACTACCGGGGTGGAGTCCAGGTATCTGCGTCAGAGGAGGACAAGGACCTGGGAGTGATGCTCACTAGTGACCTGAAGCACTCCATGCAGTGCAAGAAAGCATCAAGGACAAACAAGATGCTGAGATACATAGCTAGGAGGGATCAGTAGTAGGAGAGAGGAGATTATATTACCCTTGTACAGGTCGCTGGTGAGGCCACATCCAGAGTATGGGGTTCAGTACTGGTGCCCACACCTCAAAAAATACATTAACCTGCTGGAGAAGGTTCAGAGGAGGGCTACAAAGATTATAGTGGGTAAGCAGGGTAAGGCATATGAGGAGAGGTTGAGTGCACTGAACATGTACTCTCCGGAGGGGAGAGAGAGTGTGTGAGGACATGACTGGGACCTTCAAGTACTTGAAAGGGATAAATAAGGTGGATGAGCAGGGTTTCTTTAAGTAGAATGGCAACCATAACACGAGGTGGCACAGTCTAAAGCTGGAGAGGGAGAGGTTTAGGAGGGATGTCAGGAAGCACTTCTTCACAGAGAGGGTGCTGGACACTTGGAATGTACTTCCAGAAGAGGTGGTCTCATTGAAGACAGTGGACAGCTTCAAGACAGGCTGGGACAGGCATGGGGGAAGGTAAGGATCATGGGTAGGGAGGATAGGAGGAGTGGGGAAGGGGGCAGGGACAGTAGCTCAAGCTGTGGACCCAGCAATACGAGCAGACTAGACAGACCAAACAGCCTTCTTCTGCTGGCTTCTTCATATGTTCGTATGTAAGACACACAAGAAACCAGGAAATGAACTGCAGAACATGACAGCAGCAATGAAAGTGAAGAGAAGAATGAAGATAAGTATTAGTCACAGATGGTAAAGTAATTGGTATGAGTACCGGGGGTTGGGAGGGTGATGAAAGAGACCCTTCAGTAGTTTCCCTGACTATCAGTACTAAATTGCAGAATTTTTTTTAAACTTGATCTACTTGTTTTTGTTTTGTAGCCCAGATTCCTGTGACCCACCCCTCTGATCATTCCCCATTGTATTACCCTACATAGCACCGAGGTCGAGAAGTACAGTACAGAACAGCAGAATGGCACTGAGGGAGAGGGATCTGGTAGGCCTGGTGGCAGGCGTGAAGCAGTGCATTCAAACTTTCAGCCCATCTACACAAAAACTATGCTTAGATCTCTTGGGAGAAAACCGCTGACCACAGAATGATCCACCAACCGACTGTGGTAGGCTCAATTTCCAGAATCCCCACCACCAACCAGGCTCTGCTGCAGTATGCACCAAGTCTGGCGTCTGAGCTGGGGTGAAGATCAGGGAATACCTCTCTTTCCTCGCCATTATGAGGGCAATATGTGAGCAATGGATCATGCAAGTCCCTTATGGAGGGGGACCTGGATACGTCAGGGTGCCTGGACGATAGACAGCATGGATTCATCCCGGGGAAATCGTGTCAGACAAACCTGGTGGAGTTCTATGACTGGGTGACAAGTGCCTTGGACCTGGGTAGACCAGTGGACGTCCTCTTTCTAGACTTCAGCAAGGCATTTGACTCTGTTCCTCACGTGGGCCTGTTGGATAAGCTGGGAGAAATAGGGTGGGGAACCAGATGATCAGATGGATAGGCAATTGGCTCCAGGACGAGTTGGTGGGATAGTCTCATCCCCAAGGAGGGTCATTAGTGGGTCCCACAGGATCAGTCCTTGGGCCCCTTCTGTTCAACGCCTACGTATCTGAGATAAGGACAGGAATCAGGAGTGAGATGAGTCTCTTGCAGATGACTCAAACTGGGGCAGTGGTGGATGGGGAGGAGGGGGGTGGCCCACAGGGGACCTGGAGGCTCTGGAAAGATGGTCTAGAAAGTGGAAGCTGAGGTTCAATGCAGGGAAATGCAAGGTACTCCACCCAGCTAGAAACCCAGGCCAAGTGTACACCCTGGGGAAATGCTACAAGTCTCAATGGCTGAGAGGGACCTGGGGTGGTGGTGGATGTCAAGATGAACAACTCTGAGACTTGTAGGAGGGCAGCAGCCAAGGCCAACAGGATGCTGGGATGCATCGCTAAGGGATCACCTCCAGAAGGAGGGAAGTGATACTCCTCTGTATAACTGCTTGGTGAGGCGCACCTTGAGTACTGCGTGCAGTTTTGGAGGCCACACTTAAAGAGGGACATTAACCTCCTGAGAGGGTCCAGAGGAGGGCAACCAAAATGATTTGGGGCTTGGGGACAGGACCATGAGGAGAGGCTCAAGAGCTAAATATGTACACATTGGAAGAGAGAAGGGACCGGGGACATGATAGAGGTCTTCAGGTACATGAAGAGGGTAAATAGGGGAGGAACAGTCAGGGTGCTTCAAGGAAGGAGGAGGGGCCACTAGAGGACATGGGTGGAAGCTGGAGGGAAGATTCAGGGAGAAAGGAGGAGGTGCTACTTCACTGAGAGGTGGTGGAGCCATGGAATGCACTGCCTAGGGGCTGGTGGAGGCAGAGACAGTGGAGGGGTTCAAGAGGGGTGGGACAGGTACAGGAAGGGTTCTGGAAGCAAAACCAATGCAGCAAGAATATCCGTAACCCCTGCAAATGGGGGTCCCAAAAGACTTCCAGGAGCTTGCTTGAATGCTCCAAACCTGAATGGTGTTTCATGCTTAAGCCATTTATCAGTGAGTGTTTTTGAACCTTTGGTACTGTCTTTAAGAGCTGTCTGTTTGCAGACATAATTAGTTTGTATGGGGACTGTGTGTTTCTTTGATTGAGTACCACTCAAGCTGCTGCCAATTCACTCCATTTTGCAGTCACTAGGAGTGCAAAGGGAACCTATCTGAAAGATGTAACTGTTTGCCAGAAACCATTTAGAGTAATAATGAAATTACAGTTTGTCTAACCTGCTTTCTTTGCAGTCAGAACTGTGTCTGCCTAGTTCCCCATTCTGGTTTTGAACTGCTGAACTGGACCAATCAGTGTGGGGTAAGCTAGCTCTCAAAATGGTGCCTGACGTAATCAGAACTTGACTCATAATCTGAGCCAGCCACAAGAGGATTGTATGGGCAGTGACTCTGGGAGATGTAGTTTAGACTTGGCTTTTTGGACCAACAGGAGCAGTCTATTGTGAGTGACAGCCAATCCAGTCAAGAACTGGGAGGAACTCAAAGGAAGTGCCCGGTTTTGTCTGTTGGAGTTTCAGTTGAGCTCTGGCAGTGAAGAAGGAAGGAGCCCTGTGCTTTTCAGTGTGCAGTTTTAGTCGGGAACGTGTGTAAGGCCCAGAGTTCCGGTCTGCAGCTTGTGTAACTGCTTGTTAGGACTGAATCCCTCCTGTGAAGAGAATCAAAGGATATCTGAAGAGTAGAAACCAGGCGCACTCCTGTAGAAGACTGGAGAAATTGCTGAATTGCACTCGGTCTGTCAGGAACTGAATCTGTGTGTTCTCCCGGTATTGTGCAGTAATTGCGATCGGATAGAGAAGCAGCCTGCCTGGTACAGTACTTTCTGTTTTACCATATAAATGTGTGAAGAGGCTTGTGTACCTCAAATGAATCCTGCTGCCATTAAAGGACTTTTGCCTGTTACTGTTCACCATATAAATGTGTGAGGAGGCTTGGTTAGCTCAAGTGAATCCTGCTGCCATTAAAGGACTTTTGCCTGTTGCAGTTTGCCATATAAATGTGTGAGGAGTCTCGTGGAGCTCAAGAGTAGCCCTGCTGACATTGAAGGACCCTATCTTATTTGGAGGTCGTGAGTACTAATTCAGGGTTGCTCCCTGTTGAATTGCCACATTGAATCCAAATGGAATCACTGTACTGCTGACTGTTTAAACTAATTTTTCTTTTCTCTGTGGGAAAGGGCCCCTACCAGCTGCCACGGTTTGGACAAGCCACTAGGGCTTGGGTACTCAGGGACAGTAACTGGTAGGGATAGGCCTGTGCACAGAGCCATAGGTAGATGAGTAAAGTGATAAGCTAATTAACCTGATTTCCCCCTGTCCTTGTTATATTCCCCCTAAATAAATCAGAGCTGCTTGTTTCAGCAAAGTTATACTGCCTGAGGTATTTGTCTATGTTAAAGTATTGTACTGTGATTGTTGCACTGTATCTTATTTTACAGGAGGTCCCAGTGCCTGAACCAGCCCTGGGGGTAGGTGTATACTGTGAAGATAATTCTGATATATTGTGCGGGCCACTAGTGGGAAGAAAGGGGGGTTGCAGTGTCCCAGAGGGCTGTGACCAAGTAAGTTTAACTATTGCAAACCCTGACCTCTGGGTGGAGGCACCGCCACTGGATCCAGGCCCCTCAACCTGTTAGTGGCAAATCAGGCAGGGTAGTAGCCCTGGGATAGCGCCATCTAGGGGTTACATCTTGGAGGCTCACCGCTGATTGTGTCCTCTAGTGGCCATATTTACGAACCACTGTTAAGAAAAAAATGGGTACCCGACAGAAGTGGCTGTGCACCGCTGGTGGAGTGGTGTACTGGGAGAGACTGACCCCCAAATGCTATGCTTATCCTGGACATCCCCTGGGTATCAATACGGACACTGTACAAGGAGTACTTTCCAAGGTGGAAGGTTTACAAAACCCTGTGGTGGTGGGTCGGCATGCTAATCTGCTCACCCACACTTTCCTGGCCCTAGTAGAGTTAAGGATCCCATAGATAGCTTCAAAGTGCCACAGACCATTACCCCAGAGGAGCCCTCACTGCCTGGAGAGTGATAACTACACAGTAAAGACCCGGGGAATGCTCCCACCACTGTCTGAAACTTTTGAGGAGAAATTTGCTAAATGGTTGCTGGGGAAGGGAAAACTGTGGAGGACTTGAAGAAACTATTCTTGCCACCGGTGTTCCTCCCCAACACCCTCTCCCGCTCCAGTACCGTAATGGTGGCTGAACCAATGCAGACTCCTATTTCTGCACCTGCCATTAGTCACGACTCTTACCAAAGGTTGAGGATCTTTCTGGCACCTCCCACCCCCAAGGGGAGGATGACTGGGAGACCTGGATAGACTATGTTGCCCCAAGTGCTAGAATGGCAATGCTCGGACGCGGAAAGCGTAAAGAGGGTTAGTGAGAGCCTCCGAGGTCCTGCCCTGGCTACCATCCGTGCTAAACGGGCCAGTAACCCTGAAGTGACTGCACAGGCCTATCTTGAGGCCTTGGAGAATGTGTATGGGAGCCCAGATTCTGATGAGGATCTATGGTGGAGAGTAAGAAATGCACAACAGTACCAAGGGAGTTGTTGTCTGTGTATATATCTCGGCTGGAAAAATTGTTGCAAGAATGCCTCAGAAAGGGTAGTTTGCCAGCGATTGAACTGGACCGAACCAGGCTGGACAGGATCCTTAAGTCTGCCCCCTTCTCAGAACTGCTGTTGCTTCAGTTACGCCTGGCAAATTGACTGGAATCCCCACCCTCCTATGATGAGTTAATGAGAGAAATTCAAGGAGTTGAGAAAAGGCGACCTCGGGAGGGACCTGCACCAATAGCTGCGGCTACGACCAGAGTGACTGAGGGTGACCCATCAAGTGAAGTTCAGGGGCAGAGGTTAACAGTCAATGAGTGCTCTGACAAGGAAAAAGATATGCCACAATGGGGCTAACTGTTGAGAGAGATCCGGAATTCAAAACAGTCCTTTATGAAGGCCACGCCTGCAAGTACGGGCCCTGATCTATATCGACTGCATCTGCTAGGGGGTGGGGTACCCACCCATGTATCTCCTGCTGATAACAGCTCCAAACTCAATTCCTTGACCATGGAAGGAGAAACTGACGAGATGTCTCCAAATGCTTATCACGCCCAGACAGAGATGGCACCAATGTTTCCAGTTAGTAGTACCCCGCCTGGCTCCCAGTGTGGCGCCTCGGCCAGCTCAAACTCCAGAAAGTATGTTTTGCTATAATTATGGAAGGATGGGCACATGAAGAGGGAATGCCGTCCCCAAAAGACACTGACAAAGTTGCATATAGGCTACAAGGAGAGCTTGGAGAACAAACCAGTGGTTAAGAGGTGCACAAAATGATCCCAGTGAGGGCACCAAAATGCTAACTCACGCCTTTTGTGGCAAGGTCAGTTGCCCAGGCCCCCACTACCGCCTCCAGACTGGTCCAGAATAGTGGGTCCTCCATGGAGACCACTGTAAAGGTGAATGGAGTGTCTACAAGAGCTGTATTAGACAGTGGCTCCCAAGTGACAATTACGCTCCAAGATTGGTATCAGAAGCATTTGTCAGACGTACTTACAACCATTAGAAGGACTGCATGTATGGGGTTAAGGAGAAGGCCTACCCTATTCGGTACATCCGACTTGGCTGTCTTTCCCCACCTCCGTGGCTGGAGTGGCCAAACAAGTAGAGACCCTAGCCTTAGTGTGTCCCCCACTGGACTGTATGATGGTGTCCCTTTGTTGATTGGAACAAATGCTCATATGTTGGAAGGCTGGCACAGTTATGTTATGAAAACAGGGGTCAAAGACTAGTAGAGCTTTAAGAGTTCGGCTTTAATTAAGAAGGCCTATGAGGCACAGAGAGATGCTGAAAAATAGAACCAGAGGAACCGGTCGGAATTGTATGGAAGAAGGATCCTGAGTCTCTGATCCTGGCGCCAATGCCCAGTGTACCTTACAGGGAGAGGTTCGTATCAGAAAGGATGTTAAGAATAAATATTAATGTTGGATGCACCAGGCGATGGAAAATTGCCAGAGGGACTGCTGGTCAAGCCTAGTATTTTGCCCGCTAGAGCCCATGCTTATGCCAGAAGGGTAATGGTCCAAGTTCATAATGTGTCTGAAAGAGACATTCGAGTAAATAGAGGTTGCATCCTGGCTAATGTGCATTGTGCAGACACTGCAGTGCTACCCAGCAGCAAGAGTTCAAGGAAGAATGACAGAGTAGCGCCTGACTTGTTTGATTTGGCTCACCCCATTGCCAGCTGAATGGAAAGTGAGGATCAGTGAGAAGCTTGCCCAGAGAACCAGGTGTTTTCTTTAAAGGAATGGGACGTAGGATGCGCAAGGAGCTGAGCACAATATCCGCTGCATGACGAAAGACCATTTCGTGAGAGGTCTCGACGACTGGCACCTGCTGACATAGATGATATGAGGCGGCATCTGCAAGAGATGTTAGCTGCTGGTGTAATACAAGAATCCAGAAGCCCTTATGCTTCCCCATTGTGGTAGTGAGGAAAAGAATGGGACAGTAAGGATGTGTGTGGATTATCGCATTAAACCGGCGGACTATCCTGATCAGTACACAATGCCCCGCATTCAGGATGCTTTGGACTGCCTAACGGGAGCAAGTGGTTCTCTGTGTTGGATCTCCGCAGTGGGTACTACCAGATCCTGATGGCCCCAGAGGACCATGAGAAGACAGCCTTTATCTGTCCGCTTGGCTTCTATGAATTCATGAGGATGCCTCAAGGGATTTCAGGTGCCCCAGCCACTTTTCAACGACTGATGGAGCGTGCAGTGGGGGACATGAACTTACTAGAGTGCCTGGTATACCTAGATGATGTTATTGTGTTTGGCAGCTCACTGGAGGAACATGAGAGCAGATTATTTAAGGTATTGGACCGACTGGAGGACTTTTGGCCTTAAACTGTCCATTGATAAGTGTCAATTCTTTCAAACATCAGTAAAGTATGTGGGACACATAGTATCCACCGAGGAATAGAGACCGACCCAAGTAAAGTTGAGGCCTTGACCACCTGGCCACAGCCCAAAATCTAAAAGAACTGCAAAGATTCCTGGATTCTGTGGTTATTATCGCGCTCATCAAGGACTATTCAAGAGTGATCCGCCTTTACTTAACCTTACTCAAGGGTATCCCCAACCCACAAAAAATACCAAAAGTCAGCCCTCAAGACTGAAAGAGTGTATTTTCATCCGAGTGAAGTATTTGGGGCCCGCTGGACTCCTGATTGTGAGACTGCTTTTCATGAGATCATATATCAACTTACCCATGCTCCAGTGCTGGCCTATGCCGATCCAAGAAAACCTTCGTCCTGCACACTGATGCTAGCTTGCAAGGGTTGGGGCTGTGTTGTACCAAGAGCACGAGAATGGCCTGAGACCAGTGGCCTTTGCCAGTAGAAGCCTGACCCGTCCGAAAGAACTATCCTGTACATAAGTTAGAGTTCCTAGCTTTGAAGTGGGCTATTGTTGACCAATTCCATGAGTACTTGTATGGGGCTAAAATACTAGTAAAACTGACAATAATCCTTTGACCTATGTGCAGACCTCAGCTAAGTTGGATGCCACTGGCCACAGGTGGCTTTCTGCATTATCTACATATGACTATGCTCTCGAATACCGAGCAGGTCTGAACCACATAGATGCTGATGCTCTCTCCGGAGGCCTGTTCCCCAGAATGACTGGGTCCGATTAGCAGAACCTGACATCCGGCACTCTGCCGAAGTTTGACAGGGAGGAACAAATGTCCACGGATGCAGTGGACTGCATGGTGGATTGCTTGGGACCTCTGAGAATTGCATACCTGCTGCTTATTGCCACTTTTCTGCAATAGACATTGGTGCACTGCCTCAGCTGGACAATGACAGTATTCGGCGGGCTCAATCCCGCGATCCTATGATCAAATCAGCTTTAGAAGCCCTCTATGCAGGAAAAGATGTGTCCAAATTACGCTCCACTGATTTGAGAACTGCACTGTTATACAAAGAAGGTCCTAAGTTGAAACTGATCAATAAACTGTTATACAGAGAAACAGTAGACCGAGGGGGACAAGTAGACAAACAACAACTGGTGCTGCCCACTGCCTTTCGAGACTCAGTATTGAGGTCCTTGCACAACCACATGGGGCACCTTGGTATAGACAGAACACTTGACTTGGTGAGATCCAGATTCTATTGGCCTAAGATGGGGCTGATGTGGAGCAACACATTCAACTTGTAGTCGCTGCTTACAGAGGGAAAGCTTGTTCAGAGGGCTGCCCCCTGTTAACATAACCACCAGTGCACCCATGGAGCTGGTCTGTATTGATTTTCTGAGTTTGGAGTCAGATCAAAGAAATATCAGTAATGTGCTGGTGGTCACTGACCATTTCACGAGATATGCCCAAGCTTTCCCACCAAAGACCAGAAAGCATCCACTGTAGCCAAAGTACTTGTAGAAAACTTTTTGTTCACTATGGGGCTCCTCAAAGAATCCATTCTGATCAAGGAGAGACTTTGAGAATCGTCTGATCAAAGAGATGCTTTCTGTGGGGAGTGAGAAAGTCCAGAACCACTCCTTACCAACCCCAGGGGACCCACAGCCTGAACGTTTCAACCGCACTTTGCTAGATATCTGAGGCACCCTGCACCCAAAGGACAAGACTAGATGGAGCCAACAAATTAGCACCCTGGTACATGCTTATAACTGCACCAAAGTGATGCCACTGGGTTCTCCCCTACCGCCTGATGTTTGGAAGAGAAGCTCGACTACCGTAGATGTGTGTTTTGGGGTCTCTCCTGATGGGGTTCAAGCTGACAACTATTTACAGTATGTGAAAAGTTAAAGGCCCAGCTAACTCATGCGTACCAACTGGCTCAAACCATGGCTGCCAAAAGAAATCTGGCCAACAAAGAAAGGTATGATAAAGGTGAAAGCACAGGAACTCCAGGAGGGAGATCGGTACTGCTAAGAAATCTGGGACTGCATGGCAAGCACAAGATTGCTGACAGATGGCACCATCTCCCTCACATTATAGTGGGCAAACTAGATGATCTGCCAGTGTACAAAGTAAGGCCTGAGAATAATTCAAAAGATGTAAAACAATGCATAGAAATCATTTACTGCCCATTGGACAAATCTTAATTGAGTCTGAGCCCTAGAAGATGCCCCTCTGGACCAGTGACTAGAGCTGCTGCTAAGAAAAGATCAAGAAAGTCTGCACCTACAGAAGCAAAGTTAAAGTGTTCCCTCCACAAGTCCCAGTTGAGCATGACTGTCAGTCCATATCGGAAGAAAGTGAGAGTGACTTTGAATACTATCCTTCTACGAACTGAGTCAATTGTTTGGGCAATCCCTAGTCAATACTGAAGATGAAGCTGGGCCTTCTGGACTGTCCAAGCCCCAGCTCAGTCCCTGGAGCCAATGCTCCCAGAAAGTGAAGTGCAAAGCATCAGATCAGATGAAATGGAATCATTGTGCATGGTTGAACTGTTTGAGCTTTCAGGGAGGAAAATGATGGATTGGGTCAGACTGGTGATACACCAGAACAAGAAGAGTATTTTGAGTGCCCTGACAGTCCACTGCCAGTGTCCGAAAGCTCTCCATGCGAGCCAAATGTTGTGGACTCAGAAACGGTAACTCCTGGAGCTGAAAGTGCCCCAAGTTCTAGCCTCTCTACCCCCATGGAGACTCCCTTGACAAGTGAGGACAATGCTGAAAATGAGGCTCAGAGTGCAGAGACTGTAACAGTTCCCCCTAGAAAGACTGGTCGAGCTGTAAAGCCTGTGGTGCACCTCAGTTATGATTCACTTGGGAGGCCTGTGGACTTGCCTCTCAATGTTGTCCATAAAGGAGTGTTTGTGTCCCGAGCTCATTGCCCAAACTGAGCATCAGTGCTAACTCCAAGTTACTTGTGTTGCCCTCTAAGTATGGTGCCCTTGCCCGTCCACTAAGGTAACTGATAGGGAAGGGCCCCCTCTCTTCAGGTTTCATGTACAAGAGGTAATAACTTGAGTTATGGTACAATGTGTATGTAATACTGTGTAAAGAATGACGTACTGCAATGTTTCAGGAATGTGTTCTTGATAAAATTATATATTGACTGATGATTACATGTGTGAGCCTAATGCAAATGTATATGGTTGCAGTTAAAACCTATGGGGGTACTTGCTTGACGCGGACGTCAAGCTTTCCCAGGCCAGGAAGGGTGTAACCCCCCTGCAAATGGGGGTTCCCAAAAGACTTCCAGGAGCTTGCTTGAATGCTCCAAGCCTGAATGGTGTTTGCATGCTAGCCATTTATCAGTGAGTGTTTTAGAACCTCTGGTAGTGTTCTTTAAGAGCTGTCTGCTTGCAGACATAATTAGTTTGTATGGGGACTGTGTGTTTCTTTGATTGAGTACCACTGAGCTGCTGCCAATTCACTCCATTTTGCAGTCACTAGAGTGCAAAGGAACCTATCTGAAAGATGTAACTGTTTGCCAGAAACCATTTAGAATAATAATGAAATTACAGTTTGTCTAACCTGCTTTCTTTGCAGTCAGAACTGTGTCTGCCTAGTTCCCATTCTGGTTTTGAACTGCTGAACTGGACCAATCAGTGTGGGGGTAAGCTAGCTCTAAAATGGTGCCTTGGCCGAATCAGAACTTGACTCATAATCTGAGCCAGCCACAAGAGGATTGTATGGGCAGTGACTCTGGGAGATGTAGTTTAGACTTCGCCTTTTGGACCAACAGGAGCAGTCTATTGTGAGTGACAGTTATCCAGTCAAGAACTGGGAGGAACTCAAAGGAAGTGCCCGGTTTTGTCTGTTGGAGTTTCAGTTGAGCTCTGGCAGTGAAGAAGGAAGGAGCCCTGTGCTTTTCAGTGTGCAGTTTTAGTCGGAAACGTGTGTAAGGCCCAGAGTTCCGGTCTGCAGCTTGTGTAACTGCTTGTTAGGACTGAATCCGGCCCTGTGAAGAGAATCAAAGGATATCTGAAGAGTAGAAACCAGGCTCACCCTGTAGAAGACTGGAGAAATTGTTGAATTGCACTCGGTCTGTCAGGAACTGAATCTGCTGTGTGTTCTCCCGGTATTGTGCAGTAATTGCGATCGGATAGAGAAGCAGCCTGCCTGGTATAGTACTTTCTGTTTTACCATATAAATGTGTGAAGAGGCTTGTGTACCTCAAGTGAATCCTGCTGCCATTAAAGGACTTTTGCCTGTTACTGTTCACCATATAAATGTGTGAGGAGTCTTGGTTAGCTCAAGAGTAGCCCTGCTGACATTGAAGGACCCTATCTTGTTTGGAGGTCGTGAGTACTAATTCAGGTCGCCCTGTTGAATTGCCACATTGAATCCAAATGGAATCACTGTACTGCTGACTGTTTAAACTATTTTCTTTTCTCTGTGGGAAAGGGCCCTACCAGCTGCCACGGTTTGGACTAGCCACTGGGGCTTGGGTACCCAGGGACAGTAACTGGTGAGGATAGGCTAATGCACAGAGCCATAGGTAGATGAGTAAAGTGATAAGCTAATTAACCTGATTTCCCTGTCCTTGTTATATTCCCCAAATAAATTAGAGCTGCTTGTTTCAGCAAAGTTATACTGCCTGAGGTATTTGTCTATGTTAAAGTATTGTACTGTGATTGTTGCACTGTATCTTATTTTACAGGAGGTCCCAGTGCCTGAACCAGCCCTGGGGGTAGGTGTACACTGTGAAGATAATTCTGATATATTGTGTGGGCCACTAGTGGGAAGAAAGGGGGGTTGCAGTGTCCCAGAGGGCTGTGACCAAGTAAGTTTAACTATTGCAAACCCTGACCTCTGGGTGGAGGCACCCGCCATTGGATCCAGGCCCCTCAACCTGTTAGTGGCAAATCAGGCAGGGGTAGTAGCCCCTGGGATAGCGCCATCTAGGGGTTACATCCGGAACTGGGAAGGGAGAAGCCAGAGATGGCGAGGGGGACAGCAAGGTCAGCACCCAGGGTGGGGGCTGACCAAACGAGCAGACACGAAAGACCGTTAGGCCTATTCTGCTGGCATTTTAGTATGTTAGTATATGAATGATTGGCAATGCGGTTGGTGAGTTGGACAGGCTGGTGGCAAGGAAGGATGCTGGTGGGTGGGTGTAGTTGTGCAACCCAAGTTCCCAACAGTGAATCAAAGTCTCTTTCTATATAAAAAAAATCTGGCTGCTGCATGAACAATGCAGTAGAAAATAAAAAATTGTTTCTGTTGCACTCACATTTTCACTGTGAAAGTGTCAGTAAGACAACATGGCATGTTGAGGATCTAAGCAACAACAGCAACTGCTGGGTACACCTTTCATGCACTGACACTTTTCAAATAAGACCACTGAAATATGCTGCTTCTACATCTTGCCCAAGAGTGTGCTGCCTGTTTGGAGTTGCTCAGCTTGGCAGTCTTTTTTCTTTTTTTTTGCTTTTATGCAATAGCACCTCAGATCAAAAAACACTGATGTAACTATGTCCCTTATCCACGGTAACAGGAAAACCAGAATCGTTCCGGCTACACAGAACCATAGAATCTGACGGTAGACAAGGACCGCTTGGCCCACCCGGTCTGTCCATTCTTCCCCTGCCTATAGTATCACCGCAGACCCTACCTGATCTCTGGCTCTGCGTGCATTCTCTGGTTCCAGACACATTTCGGTCATCACCCGAGGCAGTTGTCCAAACCAACCTTGTTGCAGTCCTGCTGCCGCGCTGTCTTCACATCCACTGTCACTGCTGTCTGGAGCGGTACGATAGCTGCGGGCTTCAGAAAGAACTTACCTGCTGGTGGTACATTTCCATTTGGTTGGGGTGAAGCATTGGCTGCCGCAGCTCGAGAAAACGGGGTAGATCCAACTGTCTGCTGCGGCACTGCAGCTGCGGCACCTGCAGGGGTCGTGAAATAAGGAGGCGGAAATAAGGGAAACTGATGGTGGTAGATGTTACCAGAGTCTGCAGAAGAGTGACCTGGCGCAGCTCCATTCTGGCTGCTACCAGTACAGGCACCGTAATAGGCAGGGAATGGATTCACGAACATCATCGTCATATAGTTCTGCCAGTTCAGGTAGCTGCAGTAATTCAGCCAGAGCCACTCCTGTACCTTCCTGGAGTATTCCCCCGCACTCACACTCTCCTGCCTGTCGCCCGATGGAGGGTCCATGTTGCTTCTCTGCGCTGCGCAGAACTTCCCGTCGCCCTCGGCCTCCCCGTCCTCTTTTGGAGGGATGTCACTGTCCCCGATTATAGCTGCAGCTTTCTTCCCAGTTCTACCCTTATCCTCTGAATCTTCCATCTTTCCGAAACGATAAACAAGAAACAGGAGATTCCGGGTCGCCTGCTCCACATTTAATTTCTTTAAAGGGATATTCGAAAATAGCCGTACCAGTGCTAACGGAGTTTCCTGTTACCTCGACTCAGCCATTTACACATCATTTTATTATACACAATATTATTAAGCTACATCAGAGTAAAGTAATGAAACCAACGGGGCCCGGTCCCGTCTCTCGCGCATTTGCCTTGCTGCCCCCTCCTCTTGTGATGGTACAGTCCTTCCGGGTGACGTGCAGGTATACATGTTACGTGCAGCTAGCGCGGTGGTGGCGGCTTGATGGCATTGATAATGGAGGGGTGTGGCGGGTTTTAAGAGATCATATAGATAATAAAGTATGGGTGTGTGTGTGTGTGTGTAATGAGATTTTACACACACCCCGTGACTCGAGGGGTTTATATGCCATCCAACCCCTCGGGTGTGTGTAAAATCTCGTTACACACACCACCCCATACTTTATTCTCTATATAGCACACACTGAACAATATGATGCATAATTTAAAAGTGAATAATATGCAAAAGATATGCAAATGAGCAACATATCGTAAAGAATAAATGCTGCCACAGTGGGACTGCACATGACAAAGAATATAAAAACACTTCCTTGTATACCTAGTTAAGAAGGATAATAATTGTATTTAGCTCGCATATCAAAATTAGATGCACTTAAATCACACTGTGTTGACCGCTGTGGTATATTGTTACCATCAAGGGTGTGCCACCCTCAATGAAACATCACCCACAACATGAGAAACAAATTATTTCCCCTTTCATCATAGCAAATTCATTATTAACATTTTATTTTAATTAATTTTCAGTTTTACTGTTTACTGGGCACCCCATCCCTTAAAATACCCCCAGGTAGCAAAATCTGACAGCTATTCACAGCTATCAGATTTTTGCTACCCTCAGCCAAAATAAACCCAGGACACTAGAATGACAAAGGAGGAGTCCATATATCAATGCCCAAGCTGTATTTCAAGTTTCCTTTGATTAATGTTCAGTTTTGCTGTTTATTGGGCATCACATTCCGTCAAAATACCTCCAGGTAGCAAAATCTGACAGCTATCCACACCTGTCAGATTTTGCTACCCTCGGTCTAAACAAAACCCAGGACACCAGAATGACAAGGGAGGAGTCCATATATCAATGCCCAAGCTGTATTTCAAGTTTCCTTTGATTAATGGTCAGTTTTGCTGTATATTGGGCACCCCATCCATCAAAATACCCCCAGGTAGCAAAATCTGACAGCTATTCCCACCTGTCAGATGTTGTTGCCCTCAGTCTAAATTAACCCAGGAAACCAGAATGACAAAGGAGGGGTCCATATATCAATGCCCAAGCTGTATTTCAACTATCTTTAGCTTAATTTTCAGTTTGACTGTGTATTGGTCACCCCATCCCTCAAAATACCCCCAGGTAGAAAATTCTGACAGCTATTTGCAGCTGTCAGGTGTTGCTACCCTCAGTCTAAATAAAACCCAAGACACCAGAATGACAAAGGAGGAGTCCATATATCAATGCCCAAGCTGTATTTCAACTATCTTTAGCTTAATTTTCAGTTTGACTGTGTATTGGTCACCCCATCCCTCAAAATACCCCCAGGGAGCAAATTCTGACAGCTATTTGCACCTGTCAGATTTTGCTACCCTCAGTCTAAATAAAACGCAAGACACCAGAATGACAAAGGAGGAGTCCATACATCAATGCCCAAGCTGTATTTCAACTATCTTTAGCTTAATTTTCAGTTTGACTGTGTATTGGTCACCCCATCCCTCAAAATACCCCCAGGTAGCAAATTCTGACAGCTATTCGCACCGGTCAGATTTTTCTACCCTCAGTCTAAATAAACCCTGGACACCAGAATGACAAAGGAGAAGTCCATATATCAATGCCCAATCTGTATTTTAACTTTCCTTTGATTAATGTTCAGTTTTGCTGTCTATTGGGTACCCCATTTCTTCAAAATACCCCAGGTAGCAAAATCTGACGGCTATTAGCACCTGTCAGATTTTGCTACCCTCAGTCTAAATAAAACCCAGGACACTAGAATGACAATGGAGGAGTCCATATATCAATGCTCAAGCTGTATTTCAACTTTCCTTTGATTAATGTCAGGTTTACTGTATATTGGGCACCCCATTCCCTCAAAATACCTCCAGGTAGAAAAATCTGACAGCTGTTCACACCTGTCAGATTTTGCTACTCTGTCTAAATAAACCTAGGCCACCCAAAATGACAAAGGAAAAGTCAATATATCAATGCCCAAGCTGTATTGCAACTTTCCTTTGAATGATGTTCAGTTTTACTGTATATTGAGCACCCCATTCCCTCAAAATACCCCCAGGTAGCAAAATCTGATAGCTATTTGCATCTGTCAGATTTTGCTACCCTCAGTCAAAGCATCACCCAGAACACAAGAATGAGAAAGCAGGAGCCCTTATATCATTGCCCCAACTTTATTTCAATTTCTTTACATTACTTTTCAGTTTTCCATACACGAGGTGCACCATTCCCTCAAAAAACCTTATGTAGCAATGTCTGACAGGTATTCGCATCTGTCAGATTTTGCTACCCTCATTCAAAGTATCAGACAGGACACCAGGGCCGAGATATTTAAAGGGGTTGTGCCTGGCACAATTCCAGAAATGCGCCAAGGGGTAATATTCAATAGGTGGAATTTCACAGTGCAATTCCCAATGTGGCATGGCACAAAGACAATGTATGTGGCACATCTCCAGGGGCATTCTCACGCATATGCAGCACATCCCGATATTCAGCTTGGGATGTGCGGTGCATCTGCTGGCACAAGCCAGAGATGTGCAGCATACCTGGGCTCACAGTTGAGCCTGTAAAAAATGTCTGAAGTGCCAGCCACCCACTGGCAGGCCACTGTGGGGTGGTGCGCATCACAGTAGCCACCAGCCATGGGTGGCAACCCCCCCAGCACCATGCAAAAGCACACACAGTAGTCCCTGGTATTCTAGTGGTACCCCCCTCCCAATCCCATAACCCCGATCACCAAAATTTATTTAATTTCCATGGTGGTCCAGTGGTACTCACCTCCCCATTCCGATCCAATGATTGCCAACATGTATTTATTTAATTACTCTGGTGGTCTAGTGGTACCCCCCTCCCCATCCTGACACAATGATCACTGAAATTTAATTATTAAATTTCCTGGTAGTCTAGTAGTACCCCCCTCACCCGAATCCCCAATCACCGTGAAGACTGACATTTCAACTTCCTGGCAGTCTACTGTTATCCCCACCCACCCACAGGATCCTCAGCCCACCAGCTCCCCCCAGTCTTCCAGGCAGCATGCCTACCTGCATACGCCTCTGCAGCTGCTCGCCAAATGGCAGTTTACAGTATGTGCTGCAAGCTTATTGGTCCACACTGTGGATCAATGAGCTGGAAGTGCATACTGTAATAGTCTTTCACATCTTTGTGAATGAAGTCATTCATTGATAAAGTTGTGAATGACTATTGCAGTATGCACTGCCAGTCCACAGTGTGGACCAATGAGCTTGTAGCAAATACTGTAAGCTGTCATGTGGCGGCAGCCGTGGAGGTATGCGGGTGGGTATGCTGCCCACTGATGACTGTGGGGGAGCTGGGAGGGCTGGGATAATCATATCTGATTAAGTGATAAAGTACTTCCTCACCCTGCCCCAGAGTCTACCCCCAGCCTCATATCAAGTCCCCTTGTTCTTGTATACCTTCTTTTCTGAAAAGCTACCCTCCTTTACCTTGTTTATAGCCCTGAGGTACTTGAATGTCTATCATATCCCCCCTTCTCTCTCTCCTCTCCTCCAGGGAATACATACTGCGGTCCTCTAGTCTTTTCTCATATGACTTTTGGTGCAGCCCTTGCACGATTTCTGTTGCCCTTCTCGGGACTTCCTCCATTTTGTCTATGTCCTTCCGGAGATGTGACCTCTAGAATGGGACACAGTACTCCAGATGGTTTCTCACTAGTGATCTGTACAGTGTCATAACCACCTCCTTTGTTCTGCTGGTGATACCTCTCCCTAGCAGCCCACTGGCTTTCCCCACATCCTTCTCTCATTGTTTGGTTACCTTTAGATCATCTGATATGATTACCCCAGGTCCTTTTCTCTATTTGTTTGTTGTGGGATGCTCACAGGGGGCACCGGTCCCCCCTTTCAGAGGGACTCATCCTCCGATCAGATAGTCATGTCATCATAGATCCTGGATTTAGAAAGAACCACTCTACCGCCACCTCCTTCCTACGACTCTCCGACACAGTCCTCTCAGGGATGGACAAAGGTCTTATTACTGCAGCCATCTTTGTCGACCTAGCCAAAGCTTTCGACACTGTCTCCCACCCCCTGCTGCTATCATGTCTCTCTGAAGCTGGCCTATCCATGCCTGCCACCAGCTGGTTCAGAGCCTACCTGGAAGGGAGAACTCAATCCGTAAAAATTGCTGGTTCCACCCCTTCCCCACTCCCTATAGCTACTGGTGTCCCCCAAGGCTCAGTACTCGGCCCTATCCTCTATTCCATCCTCCTAAACAACCTGCCTCTTGCCTGCTCAACTACCTCAATTCACATGTATGCAGATGACACCAACCTCTTTTCCTCTGGCCGTACCCCTGGGAGGTTACTACCAGTCTCCAGGCTGATTTCAACAAAGTTCAGCCCTGGTTTAGCTCCCACCAACACTCCCTTAATGCCAAGAAGACAGTCTCCATGATCTTCGACACTAGGCAGAGATTATCCAGGCTTACTACTCCCCTGAACTTCCACACCCTTGACGGGACCGTCCTTGAGGACGTGTCAACTTTCAGGTACCTTGGCGTCTGGCTTGACTGACATCTATTCTTCTCAGCTCATGTGGATGCTATCCTGAAAAAACTGCGCCCTAAGCTTGGCACTCTCTACAGAAACCACAATTGCCTCCCCCTACTGGTGAGATGCGAAATTGTGCAGAAAATGATATTACCTACGTTCGACTACTGTGATGTAGTCTACAGTGCTGTTCCTAAGTCGACTCTATCCAGACTGGACCCCCTCTTCAACGCTTTCTGCCGCTTCGCCCTCAATGCCCCCCCTCGCACCCACCACTGCAAGCTTTACCATGCGCTGGCCTTCCCCTCCCTTGACAGCCGGTGCCTACTACACTGTGCTAAATTTGCTTCATACCTCTGGCTCTGGTCCCTTCCACCCTACCTCACCTCCTCCCTATCTCCAACCCCAACCCCCTCTCATGCCCTTAGATCTACAGACTCTCGGCTGTTAGTAATCCCTCACCGCCAGACCACTGCTGGCCAATCGGCCTTCTCCTACCACCTCCCGAGGCTCTAGAACGACCTGCTGACACAAATCCGTCACTACTCCTCTAGGTTTTCCATCTCCTCTGCCCTGACAAACTACTGCGCTGTAAACTGCCAGTGTCGCTGACCTCCCCTCCCCCCTCCTCTTGTCTTACCTTCTCCCTTCCTCCCCCCACTGCCCTATCCTAGATCCTATGCAGCCTGACCAGCGGCATTAGCTACAGCTACAAATGCTGGCATATATTCCCAACCTCCGCACTCACCCACCCCCTACTGCACTTCTAGCCTTGATTGTCTGTCTACCGCGCTACCGTAGCTAGTAGCTGACATGTATGTAGATATATTTTACACCCCTTGTCATTATAATTCCTTGTACAATCTCTCCCTCACTCCATGTAACAATGTGGATAACTCCTTGTTGCAATGTTTCCTATGTTGCTCCTACTTCATGTTTCCGTGGTGTTATACCTATGTACCGTCGTGTAATTTCATTTGTGTAATTTTGTTTCCGTGTACAAATGTATACAGTTGCTTTTCTCTGTAACCCGGTCACACCATGAGACAAGCATCTTTTTGCTCAGTGTGCCTTTCCTAGTGAAACATTTCAATAAATAAATAAAAAACTACCAATTTTGTCACTTTGGCCCCGAACCCACATCTGTGCAATGGGTGGAGCAGCTGGCTTCACCTCCGCAGAGGCAGCCTAATGCCCTGGATGTGGGCCCTCCTTATTTTTAGCAGCGCTTGTGTGCTGACACCCAGCCACCGCTGGGTGTCAGTCCATAGGACACCGCATGGTCCCCCCCCTCCCCTGAGGAAGGAGAGCTGTCTGTGGACACTCAATCCTTCCTTGCCCCACCAACCCCCATGCAACCTGAGTTCCATTCCTGAACTCAGGTCACCGGCATGGCATGAGGTGTGGTATCCAGTGCCTTATCCTTCAGTGCCACTGGGTCCAGGTCCCTGTCTTGTTTGGTGGTCTTTAATACCTCCTCCCATCTTGTACTCCTTCCTTGAATTTCTGTGCCCAAATGCATCATTTTGCATTTCTTTGCATTGAATCATAGCTGCCACACTCTCAACCGCTCCTCAAGCATGTTTAGGTCCCTTCTCATCCACCCCCCCCGGGAGTATCGACCCTGTTGCAGATCTTAGTGTCATCTGCAAAGAGACATACCATCCTTTTCCATCCTCTTCAACGTTGTTTATGAAGACATTAAAGAGTACTGGCCCCAGCACTGATTCCTGTGGCACCCCGCTAATCACCCCCCTCTCCTCGGCTGGATCGCCATTCACCACCACCCTCTGTGTCCTGTCACTCAACCAGTTTCTAACCCAGTTTACCACCTTGGGGCCCACTCCCAGGCTGCCCAGCTTATTTACCAACCTGTTATGTGGGGCAGTGTAGAAGGCCTTGCTGAAATCTAGGAAGGCCATGTGGCAAGCTAGGCTTATTACCACTTTATTTAATGTTCCTATTTCCTGGGTTGTGAGGCTCTCCAGAGTTAAGATGCTGCCCCTTTAAAAGGCCAAGAAAAAGTTGACAGGTTTATGTATCCTAGGGATCATAACCCTTGGATCGAATAAACACTTAACCTTCCAGTAACAGGAAAAGGACAGCGGGGAGGCAGCTTAAGGTCACGAATTGAAAACAGAAAAGGTTAAGTCTAAAACAGATGTTTCAGGAGTTAAACGTGAAACCACAGTGACACCTGCAGGATGAGGTAAAACTGTTCCACCCCAGTTCTCTGCATGGCCAGAGTGGAGAAGGGAGGGGCTGAACATGATTTCTCTGAATCAAGGCACATTGGTGGAGGCTTCTCCTGAGAGAGGACTGGAACATTCTCAGAGAGAAAAGAGTCTTGCCACTTGCTGGTTAAACAATCAGGAAAAAAAAAATGTTTATTTTTTAAAAAGCATATGAATAAGGTTTGGCAGATCTCTGTGAAAGACTGCTGTAAATATGAAAAAGGACTTTTCATCTGAAAACAGTTTTCTGATTTTTAAATCAGAAATCTTAAACAAAGACTTGTCACCAAGAAAACACCTGGATTTTCTAAAAGATCTTCAGAGAACTGACTTTGATCACAAATTTGCTACAAATCTGTTGCTTAATGAACTTTCTTCCACAGAGAGAGAAATTACTCTCAAAAAGAATACTTGATATATTCTGGACACTAAATCTCAGAATAAGATATAGTTTTAGGAATAACAGTATATAGTGTTTTCCGTAGAACCATCCAATATTTATTTTCATATTGTCTGCATTCCAAAATCTTCCAAATCGCAGATGTTACTGTGTTGTTTTTCTTTAAGTAAACTTTCATTATTTCTTATCAACTCTGCCTGGGGTCTGGTTGTGTGATCTAAAATTTTAAAAACAAGGGTTTTGTAAGGACTATAGGCCTTGTTAATGAAGATAGTGACCACTCGATTATCCTAAAACCTAAATAGGCAAGAAGCTGCCAGTGGCAGCAGTGGGATTCTAGCCACAGAAAGTAGTACTAGAGCCAGGGGGACTCAAGACTACAGTTTCCACCCTTCCACTGGGAAAAGGAAGGTTGGTGGTGCTTTCTGAACCACACAAGTGCTCATGAGTTTCATAAAAAGAGGGACATCCCTGCAAACAGGAGGTCCTGCCGTGCCCATGGTGCGGGGCTCATGACAGGCCACATCCACTGCCCCTCCCTGATCTACCTCCATGGTCACCCAGTCAAAGAAAACTATCAGATTTGTTTGACAAGACCTTCCCACCATGAACCTATGCTGCCTCAGATCCTGTGCTGGATTTAAGAAATATCGCAGTCCTTTTCTTCAGCAGTGATTCCATTAATTTCCCCACCACCGAGGTCAGGCTGACTGGCCTGTAATTGCCAGCCACTTCCCTGTTCACACTTTTGTGGAGAGGGGCTACATTCGCCCTCCTCCAGTCCCCTGGAACAGGGATCAACCTTTACTTTTCTTTGCACTAGCCTGCAGGACAAGTTGATTCAAAACTGCACTAGCCCGCAGATGGTTGCACTAGCCCACAATTGTAATTGTAAATGTTTTTTTTTAAACTTTATTTTTATAGTTATATTTGTAATCATACAGATAACAAATTCCATGTCTAAGACAGACCATAAACAGCAGTATATAATCCACATAGAAATAATCTCCTTAATCCTAGGAGGGATGCATCCTAGACATATTGATACCACATTGGAGGGAATTACTAAAATAACCTCTAATAAGTATATATAATAGAAAATTGCTGTATTACTACTGAGCCCAAGAGCAGTATGACTAGTTACGTTACTGCTAAAGTAATGAATATACCTAAAAGTTCTCACCCCATCAGGGGCTTAATGGCGTCATACTAGCTGCCTAAAAAAGATTAATATTCTTACTTAACATTAAGGCAGCAAATGCTCTGTACACTCAGAAAGGTGTATGTACTAGGTTTGTACTAGGTTTCTACTTAAGGCGAACAATAAACCTATAAGGGTCATATAAGTAAGACCTAGAAGAAGACAAAAAACTATAATATTGGGCTATTACAAGGATAGCTCGTCAGAACATTTAAAGTCCTAAAATATTGAAATCATTGCCCTGGAGCAGCTGTTGTGAAAAGAATTGTTCAAGACTGAGAGCCCATAAACATTAGTTTCCTCAAATATTAGAACTGCAACAGAGTTATATCAGAATTAAAGACATGAAAGTACTTAAAATGAATTCAGTCCTCTCCATCCTCCTCTGTATCTAAGGCCGCCTCTCTTGCTTCTCTTAGTTGGCACTGCCGACTGCTCGCATGTCGAGAGGCCCATTTTCCTGCCTCCGAGGGATCTGAAAAGAGCCAAACCTTCCTGTCGTGTACCACCCTCAGTCTGGCTGGATAAATGATTGAGCTGATCACCGATGCCTCCCTTAGCCGTTTACGAACTTCATTAAACTTTTCCGACACAATCGAGTTGCGTAGCTGAGATCGGGAAACAGGTATACAGTACGATCATCCTGCATCAATGGTGCTGCTTGTCTGGCCAAATGCAGAATCTTATCCCTGGTGCCGACACCATCTGTAACCAGCAATAAAGTACAAGGGTTCTCTGGGTCTTCTCTGTACCCAGGGGGTGATTCGATAGGCTTTCTGTAAATTAAACGCAAGATTCTGTCCTTCAAGTAGTAATTTAGCATCAAGCCAGTCTCTTAAGAACATGGTAGGGTGGTCTCCTTCGATTCCCTCCGGCAGGCCCAGAATCCTAATATGCGCCGACCGGGCCTGATTCTCAAGCGTTTCCAACCTGGCTCTCATATGTGTGTTTTCCTTGATGAGTAGGGAGGTTGCTGCCGCCGCTGAATCACTTTGTCTCTTGGCATCAATAAGCTCCGTTTGCAGCCCCTCCACGGTCTTCTCGACAGTCGATACTCTGGTGGCAAATGCATCCATTTTGTTACTTAGATCAGCAACAGAGGTAATTAACCTTTGCAGTTTATGACCGATTGAAGTCATAGTCTCCTCGGATGCCTGGTGTATTGTGGTTTGCTCTTCCAGACCAGGCCGAGCCGCCTGAGAGGTCCCTGATGTTTTGTTGCCACATCCCCCACCTTTATCTTTTTGTGGGTTGCCCATTTTAGGTTTATTTGCCTCCTTTGTCGAACTGTGATATTTATTTTACAAAATATCGACCCTGCAAGGATGATTTGTAATAATTTTAAATATCTGGTGCAGAGCTGATAAAACTTGCAGCCACTAAGCTCGGGCTCCACCCCCCCCATAATTGTAAATGTTGATCAGTTATACAGGAAACAATGCAAGCCAAGAAAATACTCCAATTATTGCACATGTGTCCTGCTCTTATATTGCTTCTGGCCCCAGCTGAAAAAAAGACTGCAGAGCCATCACACACAGTGTGCCCCCCCCCATTCATACCTCTCAACTGTACCACATTACGAGGAACCTTCCTCATTTTACTTCGCAAAAGCTCCCTGTTCCACATTGTGAGGACTTGTTTCATATTCAGTGTTAACATTTTAAAGCAAAAATCCATAGTCAATGATGCAAAAAATATATTATTCAATCAATAACAGACTTTCTGAACATAAATGCAAACAGTCTAACAGTGTTCTGATCCTCCTAGGTAAAGATTTGATTAAGTGTCCTACATTTTGCTCATTTGTTCCTCATTTTGAGAGGCAATGTTCCACATTTGGGGGACAAGAGGTTGAGAGGTATGCTCCCATTGTTTTGTACCTTGCCTCCTCTCTTCTTTCTGCACCCCCTGAACTAGAGGATATCACACCAACAAATGTCCAGTCAAGTAGGCCTTGCTCTTCACACACAATAGCTGGCATCATAATGCACCTCACCGAACTCCCACCACCACCCACACTGTAATAAATAGAAACAAGAAAATACTGCGTGCACTGGCAGGTAACAGGGTGCAGAGCGCGGTAGCAGGCCCCAAGTTTACAAACAAACCAAGAAAGTTTTAACAGCATTTCAACAGTCACAATAAATAATGACCACTCTCCCATGTCCGACTAAGTGTTGTGACTGTTGAAACACTGTTAAAACTCACTATGTTGATGTTATAACGTTGAAAAAAAAGTATATTTTTGAATTTTATGTTTAGCTGGTTTTTTTGGTCATTTTGCAAAGGAGTGCAGAGCTTTTTCTTGGTTTGTCTGTAATAAATAGAGACTCTAGTAGAGAAAGACACTCTCAGACCTCACCCTGTGATGAGCTGGAACCCTGCACTTCTGGAAATTTTCATAAGGTGTCAAGTGAGCCAGGAGCACATCTAGGATTTCTTTGAGGAGGGGGCTACACAAGCTTTAGGGAACTGGGAAACAGAAAACTTTGACATTTATATTTAAAAGTATTAATTTTAACATGCTATGCCCCAACAGTAACATTTCTTAAACATTCTCCTTTCATCAGGCCAGGGTAAGCAGTAGACAGGCATGATACTATACTACCCCCGTTTCTATATAGGATGATCTATGCACCCCAGGAAAGCTTATTTTAACTTTTCAAATTATATGTTTTATTGAGGTATTTTGTACCATATATGCCTCCGAAGCTTTGTTTTTAGGATGAAGGGACATGCTGAGTAAGATATGGGTGGGACTGTATGGATGGTGCTGGCTGGCATGGTCAATTTTGAAGAGCTGGGGACCCCTACATTTGCCAGTAAGGGCAGCAATGGGTCTATGGATAGTCATTTCAGAGTATGGTCTTCAGGGTTGTCCAGGGAAGGTACAGAGTTGAGAGATTTGGAGAGGAGAGGGAGCAGGTATGTTAAGGCTGGGATAAAACCCACCACCTGCAGAGCAGACCCTGTATACCCTTTAGCATTTTGTCACTGACATATTTATTTATTTATTTCAGTAGCAGATTTATTTATTTACTTTTATTTTATTTATTTATATATCGGGTTTACAACCTTTGAGCCAGAGGCTCATTTACAAAGGCACCTCGTCACATGTAAGACAGAAACTAATACAGACAGGGTATAACAACAATTTACATTAAGCATGTGTTACAGACATTTGTCACCGACATTATTTACAGTATTTGGATGTAGATATTTTCAGACATTATTTACAGCATTTGGATGATGATATTTACATTATCACAGCAAAAAGACATTATTAGCTTGAGAAAGCATCTGAGCAGAGTAATCAGTCCTATTCATGGGTTTGGTATTGTTGATGGAGGTTGCAATCCATAATGAACTTTGTCAGAGAATTTGGCTCAGAGTGGGTGAGAGAGTGAAATGTTAGTTGCAGTTACAGGAGCGGATATTGAAGAGGTGGTTGCGAAGAGTGGTTTTGAAATGGGCGATCTTGGGTGCACTAGTGATGGTGGTTGGGAGTGCATTAAACCATGTAGGGGCCCTGTATAGTGGAAAGATCTCTGGGCAATACCTAATACCTTTGAGCCAGGATGACTCTTTTACAAAGTTTCCTTGGCAAAATAAATGTAAGACACAGTCAGCACAAAACATCAATTTGAAGATACTCACAAACATAACAAAGAAGTACAGACTAAATTACAGGGACAGACATTAGTGAAGTATGCCTAGTGGCAAGTGCAGGGCATTTATTTATGTTGACCGGGTAAGTCACACTAGACAGCCAAGTGCCTATTTTCAGGTGCGACCTGGGAGGGTTACAAGCTTGGATAACAGGTACAGTGACAGATTGGACTTGAATACAAAGAGTATTACATGTCATATAGTGAAAAAAGGCAACCAGTAAAAAAGACACCCACCTGGGGAAGGTTATAGACGGCCCGGGAGAGTTAAGATAGAGCATACACATATAGTGAGCGAGTCAGATTTACATCCAGTGGTGATTGCAGGTACTAACAAAAAAATGTACATACAGTGGTGTTGCAGGTACTAACAAAAATAACATTACATTATCCTAAATCTAGTCCAGTGACCAGGAGAGTAAGTGCAGCGGACCTGGGGTGCGCAACCCCCTGTGAGAGGATAGTTCAAGGGGCTACAGGGCACAAGGACAGATGGAGGAGCCCTTCAGGAATGCCCATAGAGATGTTTTGAACCCTGGATGGGAGGGGGTGGATCAAGTAAGGGCAGGGAACGAGTTCCAGAGTTTGGGGGCATAGTTGGTGAACGCCCGATTGCCTGCAAGGGTACGTGTTCTAGGAACCACGCAATTTAGTGTCGCCCTTGACCTAAGGTGGTGGGAAGAGTTGCCGGGGAAGAAGGACAGGGCGAGGGCTGAGGGGATGGCTATTCTAACGATGTTGTCGATGAAGTTCCCTACTACGAAAGTGCGATGTTTCTCAGGGGGGAGCCACTCAAGGCGTGTATAAAGGTCACAGCGGTGTGTCAGGGGAGGGGCGGAGAGCGCGAAGCAGCATGCTGTTGTAGGCTGTATCCCATTTGAGAGGTTGGATTTTGGCATGGGGAAGGTCACTAGCCCATAACAGAGGAGGGAGGAGACACCCCTGGCTAAGGGCCATCCAGTGGCGGAGTGAGGCAGTTTTGGCTCATGTCTGAGGCAGAGTTTGACATTCATGTACCTTGCAGATGTTCTGATGTGCAGGAAGGTCCAGCTGGGGTCTAGAGTAGCCAAGGTACTTGACAGCAGCAGCTATCTGCACGGCAGGCCGTCAGCCCCGTGTGTTAGAAGGGGGGCAGGGCAGGATTTTGTTCTATTCAGGGACCCGAAGAGCATAGCCTGAGTTTTTTTGAGGTTGATGACAAGCTTATGCTCACGCAGCCAGGCTTGTATCCGCTTGAAGTCAGAGTTTAGTTGGGAATTGATGGTGCTGTTGTCTCGGGCGCTATCCAATATGACGAGGTCGTCGGCATACAGGGTTGCAAGCCCATGGGTGATGATGGATGGTAATTCATAATTCATGGGTGATGATGGATGGGAATTCACATCAAAAGGTAGCAGCTGAAAAGGGCTTTGTAAATGTGATAGCGGTAAGGGGAGTGGGGGGAGGGGAATGAAAGCATGATGCAGGTAATGAGTAGGGAGCAAGTGGGCTCTGACAAGGAGTGTTTCATAGGAGAGGAGGGTAGGTAGAAAAAGAGGCGGTTGAGGGATGGGGGAGAGAAGATGAGGTTCTGTAGAGGGGTGGCCAAAGGTCAGGAATAGCAGACACATTGGGGAGTTCTTGGGCCAGGTGGGTGTGCAGGGCATTTTTATAAGGGCCAACTTTTTGTGTGTTCCAGTAGTGGAGCAGAAAGGTCAATATTAGATACAGACACTCAAAATGTAGTAAAAAAGAAGAGAAAGTACAGGATTGAGAGATTTGAATGTGAGAGGGAGCACCTGTGGTGAGGCTGGGATAAAATCCACCACCTGCAGTGCAGACCCTGTATACCTTTTAGCATTTTCTCACTGAAATGTAGGATACAGATACTCAAAATGTAGGGAAATGAGAAGCACTGGTCTTAATAATTTGAGACAAATTGTCAGATACATACATTCAGAAAACTGGAAGCTAGTGACTTAACAGCTTATACTCTTGATCACACCCTGGATACTAGCTGAAAATTCTGACAGTGGAGTGATAAGTACTCACACATTGAGCCTTTTGTGGGATCCCATTCTTGAACTGCCAGATATCTGCAGCTCCTAATGAGGTGTTAATCACATCAGATAGATCAACATGATGACTAGAGCCTGCTAAAGTAGGGACATTTTTAACTTCAACAGCCATGGAAAACCTGCACTAGTCAAGGCGGACAAGTAGAGGGTTAGCTGCACTAGCCCTGGCCAATTTGCATTAGGTTTGGGGCTAGTAAAACAATGTTAAGGTCGAACCCTGCCCTGGAACCACTCCTGTCTCTATCAATTTGTTGAATAGGGCTGTCAGTGGTGCTGCCAGTACCTCTCTTAAGTTTTTATAATACTCTGGGATGTATCCCATCCGGACCCATAGCTTGTCTCCTTTCAGATTATTGCTTTCCTTTAGGACTCTTTCATTTGTAAGCGGGCTGACATAGGTGCGGAACTGGGGGCGGAAGGTCCACTTTTATTTCTGTATGGCAAAACTAGTAGAAAAGTGCCCTTTGTTCCATTATAAGTACCCTTTTGATTCTCAGCCCCCTCAGCTTTTACCATCTTCCGGCACCCCTCTTCCCCATTGGTGTTCCTGTCACTCAACAGTGGTCCTTCTCCTCCCCCTTCTTCTGTGAATACTGAGCAAAATATTTGTTCAGGCTTGTCACTTTTTCTAGGTCCTTCTCCACACACCCTTTTTAACCTCACAATCCCAGCCTTGGTTATTTTTCTTTCACTGATGAACCTGTAAAAGGTTGTCTCCTTTCTTAATTGCCTGGGCTATTTTTTCCTCTGTTTGTGCCTTTGTGCTCTTGACTGCTTTCTCTGCCTCCCTCTGCTTTTCCAGAAACAGTTCCCTGTCCTCCCCCTCTGTGTTTCCTTGTACCTCCTGAAAGCTAGCCTTTTCTCTATTACTGTCCTGGTCATATCCTTTGAGAATCACAGTGTTTCTTCTTTCTCTTTGTTTTGCTTAGTTGCCCAACACAAAGGCTTGTTGCCTCTGCTATGGTTGCCTTAAGCAAAGAAAGGCACATTTTATTTATATAGCACCCTATCCAGGGACTCAGAGCAATTAACAAAGATAATACTAAAACACAATAAAATCCCAAGAGATAAATTAATCAGAGAAGATTAAAAACCTTTTCAAATATATAAGTTTTAAAAGAGGCTTTAAAGGCCTCCACTGTGCTAGCTACCTTAATGTTTGGTGGGAGAGAATTCCAGAGGAGTGGTGCAGCCACCCCAAAGGCCCTATTTCCCGATATTTTTAAGTGGGAGGATGGTGCAGCTAATAAGCCAGCATTCTGCACTAACTGCAGTCAACACATCAGAAGTCGACTAGCAACAAAGGCATGAATAACTGTAGCCAGGTCAGTAGGAGTCAAAAATGGACGGATCCTGGCAATATTCTTGAGATGGAGAAAACCTGTTTTTCAAAGTGAAGCCGATTGACAAGAATCACACCAAGATCCTTAACCACATTTTACAGTGACGGGGGATGACCATCAACTACTAGGGTGGGCAGTCTCCTGTCATTGAAAATATTCCCATGACCTGGCTAAATCACCACAACCTCTGTTTTGATGGGGTCGAGACATAGCTAGTTAGCGCACATCTAGTCGTTTATCTTGGCTAAACACCAACTCAGCGTGTCTGGGGTGGTAAGGTCATCAGGGGCACAGGTACAGCTGGTTCTCATCTGCGTAGCATGCATTCTTGAATACGATCACTGTTTTGCCCCCACCACCACCATTGGAAGACTGTTCAGGAATCTGTCACTCTTTCTGTGAAAAAGAACTTTCTGATATCTCACCTGAATCTAACCCCCTCCAGCTTCTGATTATGCCCCTTTGTACTTGAGCACCTTCCTCCTGAAAAATGCTTCCCTCCTGTACCTTATTTACCCCTGTGAGATATTTAAGGGTCTCTTATCATATTCCCTTTCTTTTTCAAGATGTATATATTTAGGTCCTCAAATCTCTCCTCATAGGGCTTTTCATACAGACCTTGCACAATTTTAGTTGCTCTCCTCTGGACTGCCTCTGTCTGTCTTTCTAGAGAAGTGGTTTCCAGAACTGGACAAAGTAGACTAGATGGGGTCTTACCAGTGATCTTTACACAGGTAACACCACCTCCCTCTTTCTTCTGGTGATAGACCTCCCTATGGGTTCCATGTCATAATAGCGATTACAAAAGAGCGATCGCTATTATGGTGAGTGTATATCGCCAAAAAGCAATCAGTGATATACACTTTAAAGCAACCCAACATCTGGATTGTAAAAAAGTGTTTGTGGGGGTGGGGTTGCATCCCCTGCACCCCCACAAATTAATATGATCAGCTCCAGGAGGATGCATGCTGGGGAAGGGTCAAAAATCCAGATGTCGGAATAAATTACAGTATGTGCCGCAGCTTGTAGCTGCAGCAAATTTGAGGTCACTCACCAGTCCCGAACCCATGTACATGCTGTACCCCAGTTATCCACCCACACCACCATGCCACATGGCTAGCTCAGTGGCAGCAGGTACAGCAATCCCCCCAAACCCCTTTCCTGCCCCTCCCCATGGTTGTGTTCCCATCCCAGGGATATTGTGCACAGTAGTCCCTAATAACAGCACCCAAAATGAATTGTGCTTTTGCAGTCTCTCATTTTGGTTCACTGTTATTAGGTGATACCTCCCCTATGCACCCCAGTATCCCTCTCATCCGCCCAACTGCCTTGTCGAGCTGCCTGGCCACCATTAAATCATCAAGTATGATTACACCCCATCTCTTTCCTGGGTTTCTGTGCCCCAAGTACATTACTTTGTACTGTTTTACATTGAAACCCAGCTGCCATACCCTTAAGCAATCCTCAAGTTCTTTCAGGTCTTTGCTCATCCTTTCCACCCTAGCCCCCCAAAGTGTCCACCCTATTGCAGATTTTTGTGTCGCCTGCAGAGAGGCAGAGCTTCTCTTCCTGCTCCTCTTCAATGTGACTTATAGGTACTCCACTGGTCATCCTTTCCTCAGAGTGATTCCCATTTACTACCAATCTCTGCAACCTCTCCCTAACCAATTTCTTAACCAGGTTCCCACCTTTAGACCAACTACCTAAGCTACCTAACTTGTTTACTAGCCTTCAATATGGAACTGTGTCAAAATCCTTACTGATCTCTAGGTAAGCCACATCCACCACTCAGCCCTGATCTAGTTAGTCACCCAGTCAAAGAAATGTATCAGATTCATTTGAAGTCCACCCCCCCCATGAATCCATGCTACGTCGAGTCTTGTAATCCACTGAATTCAAGATAGTCCACAATCCTTTCCTTCAGCAGTGACTTCATTAAGTTTTCCACTGCCTGTGTCAGGCTGACTGGCCTATAATTACCAGCCTCTTCCCTAATTTTGTGAAGTGAGACTACATCTGCCCTCTTCCTGTCCTCCAGAACCACTCCTGTTTCCAACGAGCTGTTAAATAGGACTGTCAAATGGCAGCAGTACACCTTGTACTCTCTCAGTACCCTTGGTTGCACCCCATCTGGTCCCATTGCCACTTTCAGATTAGCGAGCCCCTTTAGGACACTCTCCTCTGAAAATGGACTAATGTCCACCTCCCTGTCTCCAATGCTCCTGTTACTTTTTTGTGGCCCCCCCTTTCTCCTTCCTCTGACACTGTTCCCACACTCCCTTTTTAATGTTTTGATCCCTTCCCTGGTCTTCCCACTTTTGTTTACATACCTAAAAAATGTATTTCCCCATTTATTATGTTTGCTTGTGCACATGCGCAAGAAACATATTGCGGCAGCTTGCCATAGTAGCAAGTTGTGAAGGTGCGGCCATGTTGTGGCCAATGTCAGCAGTCCATCATGGGGCTGGTCTCTGTGGCGCCAATAGAGGAGCACGCTGTCAATGACAGCACTATTGTAGCATGCCACGAACTTGAAAGAAATTCACCTCTGCAATCAGGGAGCACCCCGTCATTGAAGAATCAGCTGTTTTTGCTGTTGGGATGGTCCCTGATTCCAGCAACGAATCACAGCTTGCCTTGTCTGTTGTCCCATTTCAATAAACATGGTGGCGGCTGTCACCATCTGCCTCTCACAGTCCCCATGAAAGCCGACGGGTGTACCCAGTCCCCCTGTCATCATGCTCCTCCCCAGTTCATCTGCCAATGGGGAAGCACAATCTCTGTCTGCATAATATTGCCCTCATTTGTTTTAAATAAACATGGCAGCTGTCACCATCCGCCTCTCACAGTCCCCATGAAAGCCAACAGCGGTGCCCCCTCCCAAGGTCATTTGCCGATGGGGGAGCCCAATCCCTGTCAGCATAATGTCCCACCCCCCATTTGTTGTGTGCCAAGGGGGGGTACCCAATCCCCCTCAGCTCATGCGCCCCACAAACACTTTGTATGTGCTGATGAGGTGCCCAATCCCTGTTGGGTATAGCTCCTCCAAAACACACCCAGGTGGCATGCTGGGAGCCCACCCCAGCATGCCAAGTTACCTGTAAAAAAAGGAAACCTCTCCAGGTTATTTTTTTTTTAAACCTGTAGAAAGGGAAACTGTTCCTCACTGTCTGTGGTGCCCCTCCCCAACCCGCACTCCACCTCTGTGCACCCCACCTCCCCCTTACCCCATACTTACCTCCAGAGCCCAGTGCAATGATCTTCGGTGGAGCGGGAACACGTCTGCACTCTTCAAAGATGACTGCAGACTGAAAGGCAGAGATACTGAATGAATACTTTTGCTCAGTAGTCACAAAAGAAGATGAGGAGGAGTTACCTAAACCAGACAATAGAAGCACTCTGGGTAGGGGGGTTGACACCAGTCCATTCACAGAAGAAAGAGTCCTGAAAGAACTCCTAAAACTCAAGGTGGACAAAGCAATGGGGCCTGACGGGATTCACCCCAGAATCCTAAAAGAACTAAGGGAGGACCTAGTGACACCACTGACCACGCTTTTTAACAGATCATGGCAGGATGGGGCGGTACCTGAGGACTGAAGGAGGGCAGATGTGATTCCCCTTCACAAAAGTGGGAGCAAGGCAGAAGCAGGAAACTACAGACCTGTAAGTTTGACCTCAGTGGTAGGAAAAATGATGGAATCACTTCTGAAAGAAAGAATTGTTGAGTACCTAGAGGCCAGCGGGGCACAGGACCCAAAGCAGCATGGATTTACAGCAGGAAGATCATGTCAGACAAATCTAATTGGTTTCTTTGACTGGGTGACCAAAGTAATAGACCAGGGAGGGGCTGTGGATATGGCCTACCTAGACTTTAGCAAGGCATTTGACACAGTCCCGCGCAAAAGATTAATAATCAAGTTAGCCAGCCTGGGAGAGGGTCCCAGGGTGGTAGCCTGGGTAGCAAACTGGCTGCACAACAGGACACAGAAGGTAATAGTGAATGGAACACATTCCGAAGAAAGGAGGATTACTAGTGGAGTACCTCAGGGCTCAGTACTGGGTCCAGTCCTCTTTAACATCTTTATAGGTGACATTGCAGAGGGTCTGGAGGGAAAGGTATGCCTCTTTGCAGATGACACAAAGATCTGTAACAGAGTTGATACACAAGGGGGGGTAGAAAGTATGAGAAGGGACTTGGCAAGGTTGGAGGAATGGTCAGACATATGGCAACTTAGATTCAATGCAAAGAAGTGCAAAGTAATGCACCTGGGAAACAAAAACCCAGGAGAAGAGTACACAATAGCAGGGGAGGTACTAACAACAACAAAAATGGAAAGGGACCTGGGGGTAGTCATATCAGATGACCTAAAGGTGGGTAAGCAATGTGAAAAGTCGGTAAGGAGAGCCAGGGGGATACTGGGATGCATAGAAGGGGCATCACAAGTAGAAAAAGGAAAGTGGTTGTCCCTCTGTACAGACAGTTGGTGAGACCCCATCTGGAGTACTGTGTGCAGTTTTGGAGACCTCATCTACGCAAGGACATAGACAGGATGGAAGCAGTCCAGAGGAGGGCAACTAAAATGGTGCAGGGTCTGCAGCAGAAGCCATATGAAGAGAGACTGAGAGAGCTTAATATGTATACTCTTGATGAAAGGAGGGACAGAGGGACATGATAGAAACATTCAAGTACCTCAAGTGAATCAACAAAGTCCAGGAGGGTAGCATCTTTCAGAAAAAGAGATGTGTAAGAACAAGGGGGCACAATTTAAAGATAGAGGGGGGACGGCTCAGGGATAATGTGAAGAAATTTTTTTTCACGGAGAGAGTGGTGGATACATGGAACAGCCTTCCTGAGGAGATCGTTGGGTCTAAAACAGTGGGGGAATTCAAACATGCATGGGACAGACACAAGGCAATTATAGTGGGGGGTTGCAGGAAGTAGGCTGTTGGTTAACTAGAATCTGCAGCTTATCCAGTAGGTAGGGAAATGGACAGACTGGGTGGGCCAAGTGGTCCTTATCTGCCATCAAAGTCTATGTTTCTATGTTAAGAAATGCCAGTAAGCTGTATAATGGCATGGGGGGGGGTCAAGTTAGATGGATATCTCAGTCATTTTTATGAATTTTGGTACCAAATTTTCAACATGGGGTTCTTGGGACCCCATCTCATGAATTCAGTGACTGTCATCTGGTTATTCGGTCCAGAAAGGTGATTTTGCTGTCACTGCGCGGAATCACCTTTCAGGACCGATTCATGAAACGACAATGTCACTGTTCATGAGGTGGGCTCCCAAAAACCTACATTGCAAATTTGGTGAAAAAATTCCAAAAAATGACTGTTACAAGCATGCATTGCTCAGTTTCCATGCACACT
The DNA here is from genome assembly GCA_016271365.2 of Neoceratodus forsteri. NCBI lineage: Eukaryota > Metazoa > Chordata > Ceratodontiformes > Ceratodontidae > Neoceratodus > Neoceratodus forsteri. Next base: position 23,986,379 of record CM057456.1, read on the forward strand.
CATAACTCTGCGAATTTATAATATTTTCACTCCAGATTTTCAACATTGTCAGTTTTGCATATCTCCTTATGAACAGTACAGCTGTCATTTTTCACATCCTGTCTGAAATGTGTTTTCGCACATCTGGTGCACAATGGCATGGTTGCTGTGGGAAATTACCATTCAGGACAGATTAAGAACATCATAGTGACACTGTTCATGAGCAGAGGTCATGAAATGCTTATTTTGAAAATTTGGTAAAATAATTCCACTAAATGACTGTGTTTTACGAGCGTGCATTGAGCAGTTTCCACGTACGCTTGTAAGTTCGAGCATTTTTAATATTTTCACTTCAGATTTTCAACATTGTCATCTCTTCACATCTCCCTATGAATGGTACAGCTATCATTTTTCACATCCTGCTCAAACTGTGTTTTCACACATCTGGTGCAGAATGATGCGGTGGCTGTGGGAAATCAATGTTTGGGACAGATTAACAAAATCTCAGTGCCACTGTTCATGAGCAGAGGTCCCAAATGCTTTCATGAGCTGGGGGTCACAAAAAGGCCATGTTGAAAATTTGTAGTGCAAATACCAAAAGACTCCCAAGGCATTAGGGTTTCTAACCATAATGTCCCACCCTGTACAAACTGACAGGCATCAGGCGGATGCCTTTGGATTGCCTGCCGTAATGCTCATGTCATTCCACCCCCACCCTGAAGCCAGTGACAGGCATCAAGGTGTGTCTTGGACTGTTTAGCTCCAGAGTTCACCCCAATCTCCTATACTGCACCCATTTCAGCATATGTCCTTATGAAATGGGGTGATTGTGAAGCCGAACACCCCAAAGCACACCTCAACACTTGTCGGTGTTTGCACGATAGGGTGGGGTGAAATGCCATGAGCGTCATGGGTGATGACCCAAAGGCACACCCCTATGTCTGTCCATCTCTGCAGGGTGGAGGTGGAGTTGGCGTGAGTTCAATACTTCACTGCCATTCCTATTCTGCATCTAACTCCTGCACATCCAATGCTAATATCAGCAAGCAAACATTCAGCATTGACAAATGCTTGTTACTTTTTGAGCTATTCCCTTTTCATTGAGTACTTTGGTGCTCCTTACTGCTCTCCCTTCTTTACTCTGTGTCCCACTGATACACCTACCTATCATCCTCCCTCTGCATCTCCTTATACTTTCTGAATGCTACCCTTTTAGTTTTTATCTTTTCGACTACCTCTTTCAAGAACCATTGTGGTCTCTTTTTCCCCTTGCTCACTTCCTTGATGCAAAGGTTTTTTTCCTTCCTTGTTTCCCTTTTTTAGCTGTGCCCACTGTTTCTCCACCCCAACCCGCCCTGGTCATCCTCCCCACCAGGTAATCCCTGAGGCATTAATCCATCTTTTTAAAATCTGTCCTCCTGAAGTTCAGAAACCTCACCCTTGTACGGTTCAGTTCCACAGCCATCCTTATATTGAACCACACTGTTTGGTGATTGCTGTTCCCCAGGTGTCCTCCTACCTTGATGTCTGTAACATGGTCTCTGTTACAGACTACCAGGTCCAGTACTGCTCCATCACAAGTGGGTTCACGGACTAGTTGCCTGAGGAATACCCCCTGCAGGGAGTCCAGGATGACTCTTCTTCTAGATTAAGCTGGGGAGTCCTATCTACTGTAGCCCAGGTGCCGTATGCGACTGGGCTATCCCCCCCTTTGCCTGCTGTCCCTGCTACAGGGTAAGGGTCCTTGGTTCTGCTACAGTGACAAGGGGGAGTTCATTCCTAGAAATATTAATAGCACGGTGTCTCCACCTAGAGTAAGGTATTAGTGAGCCAGGTATCTGCCTGGTACAGCCCTCTGGGGTACTATACCTCCCCAATCAACCACTCTGCACACAATATCCCCAATAACCTTGATCCGCCATAAACCATAAATCTCAGCAATAGGCAGTTTCAATGAATGTCACTGACACAGCAGTTTCAACAAACAAACTCGCAGCTTTATTTGGGGGCAAGGATCAGGGAAGGGATACCGGGACAAAGGATGGCTGTGAAAGCAAGAAAGGTTAGTGAAATAGGTAGCAATCATAAACATTTTGGGCTCGCAGGCCAAACCCACCCCCACTAGTACTAGTGCTCCCAAATAGTCCTTTTGGGTACCCACTAGGTGCAGGCCCGATCAATGCTGCAAGCCCACAAGTTGGCCAGCGGTTGGGGCTCTGAAATATTGCAAAGACTTGGTTCAAGAAAACAACACAAATTTCCCTTATTCCTTTCCAGTAACCAGGTCCTGGGTACTCACTGTTTGTTCATCTCAAGAACCTGGAGAATGAAGCTCTTTGTTCAGTACAGCACAGGGCAGAAGAAAGACTGGCCATGGTCCCTCAGGCAGGATGGGCTTGCTTGAAGATACTGCAACTGGTCTTTAGGGAATGGGAATGGTACTCTCTCCAATACTGCCACTAATTTACATGAGGAAACACCTTTAAAGCCTGCCCAGAGATCCTGGTCGAACATGGTCTTCAACAGTGACTTTTTCAGATTTCTCCAACTACGACATTTCTACAAGTCCCTCCAAATCAGGGCACATGCCTTGGATACCAACCCCAAACTCGCTTCAGTCATTACCCTCATTTATATGGGGTACTCGGAGCATATGATTTTCTACCTATACAGAGCTCTGGTAAACTCCAGCATAGACTCAATCCAAGACATATGGATGCATTGACAGGTGAGTTAGACATGCAGATATCGGAGGAGTGTTGGCAAAAAGCCTGTCAGAAGGCATCCAGAGTGACAAACTACTGTCAGTGAAGAGAATATGCATGGAAATGATCCAATACTTTCCGACCCCGGTAATCACTGGTAAATATCTACCTACAAAGGGCATGTCTTGATGGAAGAGATGTGGGGAGAGGAGGGCCCATTATGGCCATGTCATGTGGGGCTGTCTGGCCCTTTGCCCCTTCTTCTGGGATTTACAGGAGGAACTAGGAAAACTATGCAGGAGACCGTTCACCCTAATGGCAGAAGGGTTCTTATTACTACAGTACCTCAGGGAATTCTGAGACTCAAATGCTAGATATTTATTAGGCATCCTACTAATGGCTGCTAAAAAAGTATGATTCGCTCCATAAACCTCTACCCTGATTGCCTGATGCAAGGCTAATAGGATTTCAATGTGCCTACTCAACTTGAAATAGTGTTATGCTTGTGTAATGTAGATAATCTTTGGCTGTTTACTTTTCTATCTGTGAGATATTTAACCCTGTATGGGGTATAAAGGCAAGGAACCCTACAGGAGGGTTCCACCCCTACAGGTGCCATGGCAGTATTTACCTTGGCTAAAGGTACCTTAGGAAGGAGCCCACGGAAGACAGAGATGTGCCACTGGAGGAGGAGGGGTGGACGGAGGGGTAACAAAAGAAATGATCAACGCATGAGTGAGGAGGAGTGGCCATTATATGGCCGCACAAGGGTGTGGTTAGTTATGCCACCCCATTGAACTACAGGTATAGCCTTCCAAATCAATGTGCCTACACAACTTGGTATAGTGTTATGCTTGTGTAACATAGATAATCTTAGGCTGTTCGCCTCTCTAGCTGTGGGACATACCACTCTGTAGGGGTACAAAGGCAAGGAACCCTAGAGGAGGGTTCTACCCCTAGAGGTGTCGCGGGAGTGATTCCCTTGGCTAAAGGTACCTTAGGAAGGAGGCCAAAAAGAGTATCAAGCAGCGCTTGTGGGGTGCTGAATGTTTGTCGGAATTGAAGACCTATATGTAGGTCAGCTGGAGGTATTGTCAGGGGCTTGAGTAGAACAGGCAGGAGACAAGGAGGAATAGTGACCCGCTCATAGGTTTAAATGTAAGGCACAGAGGCATTGCTTCCTAAGGAGAGAGGGAACAGCTATGAGGGAGAGAGGGGTTAATTACGGGGATGCCACCTGACTCCTTCCAACAGTGGAAACCTAACTTTGTGACCTAGAGAAGATTACTACACCTATTTAGGTATTATGACCACTGGCATGGAGGACAGGAAAAAACCCTTTGAGGAGGAAACCTCTGGGGATCCAAGGCCTAGGTCACCTTCCCTTCAGGCTGCTGGACAATTTTGTTTAGTGATGGCTCTGCTACTGCAATTTAGTAGACAAATCCAGGGGAGAGTCTAATTTGGGGAACACTCCCACACAATCCCTCTTATGCGGATGCCATGTAGGGTTGCGAGTGAACTCTGCAACACCAGGGCACTCAATGCCAACCTCTAAAGTGGGAGGAGGAATAGATTAATGACCACAGAGGCGCTCATCTGGCCTACCGATATAAGAACAAACTGGGTGAACCAGAGGTGGTTGGGAGAATAGCTTAAAGGGTACCTCCAAACCAATTCAGGCAGCTAAAGGGGCTCTTCCTTTGAGAGCCCCACCCCTCCCCGCTGGACTCTTAAATGCTACATCAAGAGGTGCCGTCTGTACGGTTGATGACTGACAGTCAAGGACTGATGGTCAAGGACATTCCCCAACTATGGGTCGAGTGAGAAGGACCCTGCCCCAAGCTTCGCATGCTCGAGATGCAGACTTTGGGGTGCAGAGGGAGACTGTCAGCCACAGGGCTAGCCCTGAGTCCTGGAAGTAATGGATTCGGTCAGCATGTCTCCAAAATGAGGAAAGAATGTAGTCATAACGTAGCATGGGACCCATACATGGGTCAAACGTGGCTGATCGGTGATGTGGAGAAACCTGTGTGTAGGTCAGACTGAGTAATGTGGACCCTCACGTGGGTCTAGTTAAGGCAGAGAGCATTTGTCAACCACAGGAATGCATGCCAACAGAGTCCATAAGAAAGCCAAATTAGGAGTGAATTAAATCAAATGTTATGAATGAGAGAACGGTAAGGCTGGGCAAAGCCTGGGGCCAACAGTGAGATAGGAAGAGATTAGGTAGGAGAAGGCTGCAAGGCCAGTATGATGAAAGGTAAAGTTTGAAATGAATATACTTGATATGCTGATTGCATGAATGCCATGAAGGCTGGTATAGTGAGGGTTAGGTGCCAGTGGTCGACGGCTAGGGAAGATTGACTGAAACAGTGAATGCCATGAAGGCTATATGGAGTAGCACAAGAAGGCTGTGCCATGAAGGCTATATGGAGTAGCATGAGAAGGTCGTGTGGACCAATGACTGATTGAATATATGTGACAATCATAAAGCTGCTCCTGCTGCTTGGAACCACGATGCCTGCTGCCACATTGCAGTCCCCCACCGTTAGCAAAACAAAGAAGCCACAGACGAGGAACCAGGACACCAAACAGCTAATTAAACCGGTAAAATAAATTGATTAATAACCAGCAGTTGGGGCTGGGCTGACAACTGTATCAGGGCTGACATGCCAGCTAGGTTGTGAGATATGGAGTAACTAGGTGGCCCTATAAATACAAACAGACCAGCTGAGTGGTGGAGTACTGTACAATACAGAGCAGGTAATAATATACATAATGAATACCCATGGTAGAGGGGAAACCCTAAAAGTGCACAGGGCTGAAGTGGCGCAGAAATGAGAGCACAGGAAAGCTTTGGTGCAGGCATGCAGCAGAGCACCGACAGCAACACTCGTGAGCAGGAAGGACAGCCCAGAAGCGCACACCCAAGCCACGCTGTGGACACCAACAACCAAGAGAGCAAGAAACAAGGATGGAAGAAAGACACAGTAATGAGTCGGGAAGGCCCACCTGGGCAGAGAGCAACAGAGCACTGCCAAGGTACAGAGATGGGATGGGACGAGGCAGCCATGGGGAGTGTTAGCTGAGACTAGAAAAAGAGGAAGCAGAAGGGGATGAAAAAGTGGCAGAAATGAGAAGGAGCGGGGGGTGGGGGCGTGGGAGAGAAAATGCAGCAGCGGGGCCAACAGCACAAGGGTAAGGAGGCACTATCAGCAACAGAACGAATGGGGGACAGGGGGCAAAACACAAGGAAATGGAACCAGAAGTGCCGCAGAAAGTCAGGATGCAGCGCAAGAAGCAGGAGAAACAGGGAAGGAAGGAGGGGCAGTGCCTCTGGCCATAACAAAAGAAATGATTGAGGGAGAAGTGAGGAGGTGCGGCACTAATATGGCCGAGCATGGGCGTGGTTAGTTGTGCTGCCCCACTGAACTACAGGCATAGCCTGCCAAAACTCATTATCTCAACAACAGATTGGCGTGTTGCACTTCATGTTTGACTGGGTGAACCATACACATGATGGGTAGGAACAGGGAGTTTGCCCCTTAAACCCACTGTCTAATGAAGCAGGACAACCCCAGGGCCTATTATAACACTCCCCTATTTGGGAGCCACTGAATAGCTAACCTAAACATGCTCCCACCCCGTGCTTCTCTGTGCTCCTCCCACAAAGAATGTTGAGCTCCTAAATAATAGCTCTTTCCTCCCTTCGCCCTCAGTAATGAGAGATGGGGGGGGTGCCTGGCTCCATGATGCCTCCCCTTGCTTCAGTCAGGGGTCAGTAGATTGTATACTACACTAAGGGGGCCCCATATTCAAAAGTCCCACACTGCATTGTGCAAGTGCCTGTGCCACACAACTGAGATGCACCAGCACAAAATAATGGTATATTCAGAAGATATGCCATAACATGTGATTGCACATTTCCAACTGAATATCCTAAACATGCAAGATCAGGCAACTGAAGATGTGCAGCACAGCACAGGCAGGGGAACCGTGCACCACAGGCAGGGACACATTGAAATGCGCTGGAACAGATGAGATGGTCATGGCGTAATTATGCAATCTTCAGCCAGGATATGCAAATGGCCTCACTGTGCATTCTGAGTCCAATCCAACATGTGCAGCTCATTACTAGAATATATTCAGGTCATTTGCATACCCAAGATGTGCACAGTTGCAGCTTTGCAGGGCTGCTCCACCACTCCACAAAGATGAACAGGAGCTACTGCAGCCTAACAGACATGTGTGATGGAATGTTTGTGTGTGTGTGTGTGTGGGGGGGTGGACTGGATTGGCCTTAGTACATTGCAATTACCAATGACCAAGTATAGGATCAGACTGGGGTACAGGGGGGCCCACCTCAACAGTGGCCGCAGGGGCCCACCTGGACAAGAAACGGGAGGGCACAGGGTGACACACTGTGAGCAGTATACCACAGAGCTGTGATACCCAAGCTATGTTTGCAACTTACGGCCACCTGCAGTGCCCTACATCCCCCCTTATGATGAGAACATAGTGAGAAATGCAAGGACTATCAGTGTTCAGAGGAGGACCGGGTACCCGAGTATATGGGTCCCACCTGTACCAGTCCAGGTACCCTGGTGTGCCAGTCCAACACTTTCCATGTATTTGTCCATGGTGGCCACACATTCAGCACTGGAGGGGTTAAGTGTCTGTCAGGCATGCCCATGACATCCACAGGCTGTGGTTGTGCCACCCCTGCCCCATCCACTGTTGTGTTCTGTCCACCACAAGAACACCATACTAACCCACCGCAGTGACCCTGCTGTGGTGTCACATGGCATAACAGGCATCGGTGACATGTCTGTAACTCCCTGTTGTGTGGGCCTGGCACAGGTACACTGTGTACAACTCTGGTGTACTGCCATGGGTGTGTGCCACAGGTCAGTCCCTGGCCTGTGTCATGCTTCCACTAGAACCTCCAGGCTACCTGGGCACCATTGCCACAAACATCACCATGGGCGCATCCCACCACTGTATGGCGCTTTGCATGCCACATGGATGCAGGACATGGCCCCTTGTACGTGTGCTGCATTGTGGCTGTCTGCTCTGCTGGTTTGCTAGGGGGGCTCCTGACAGCACTAGCATGTGGCAGCTGGATGTCTAAGTCCTGGGTGTGGTATGGAGGTGGCTGCTCTCTGTGCAGTGTCGGTTGAGTCACGCGACCTATGGCTCTGGGTTCTTCCGTCCTGGCATGACTGCTGTGTGTGGGTGCCTGAAGCATGTTCTGATGCACCTCTGAGGGCTGTCTCAGGATGGCCTGGCTGCAGTTCCATGGCCTGCCTGTGTGTGGCTGGCCGATTTAGGTCATCTTTTGTCTGCCTAACTTTGCGATATGTGGCAGACGCGCTGCACATTTTAGCTGAATATATGGATGCGTGGCATATTCAGGTACCCGCCCCTTTTTTTGCATGCATACATTATTTCTGTGCAATGAGCATTTGAAAATGCATGATGCATTTACTCTTTTGAATACTGCACTTCTGCATATTTTCTGAGATGTGCTGCACATCTCCTTTGAATATGTGGGCCAGGAAGAGTTGGGTGAAACATGCTAATCCATATCGTATGCTTCAACCCTTCATACATTCTAGCTGTGATAATCACACACTTGACCACCCTCAGTTATTAGCATCAAACTTTATTTCTGTACTGTTGTGGATCATGTAGATTGCGAAAAATTTGTTAATAGAAAGTATATTAACAAAAAAAAGTCAGTTCAGTGGTATATACATTAATGAGGAAGGGAGAGGGAGGGGGAAGGGAAAGTTCATTGGCATATAAATTAATGAGAGAGGGAGACAGAGAGAGAGGCAGTGAGAGACAGAGAGAGAGAGAGGACAGGATGGAGAGGTGCAGAGGGAAGAGGACAGGGAGAGGGAGAGGACAAGGAGAGGGAGAGGGACACGGCCTGGCTAGGAATGGGATCAAAGCCATGCAGGAGGAGTTTGTGGAGTTGGGGAGGGGCCTTAGACAAGTAGCCCGCATGGTAACCTTCTTGAAGGTGCTATCTGTCTGTGCCATGGGTAGGGCTAGAGTGCACCGTACCATGGGATTTAATCAATGGTTCGATGTGCTTACACAACTGGATGAGATGATATGAGATGATGCTTGTATAACCTGATTTACTTTGTGGCTTTCCGCCTCTCTATCTGTGGGATATACCACCCTGTAGGGGTACAACACAAGGAACCCTAGAGGAGGGTTCCCCTCCTACAGGTGCTGGGAATGAATGTGTTGGCTAAAGGTAGGTTAGGAAGAAGCCCACGGGTAAGAGAGATGAGCCGCTGGAGGAAGGGTGGATTGTGGGCAACAAAAAAGAATCCTGGTGAGGCCCAGGATGTTGTGACCTTTTAAGCTCGATGGGCGAGTGATGTTGTTGCTCTGCCCATTGAACCTTGGTCTTAAAGCCCTCCCATTCAATGTGCTTATGCAACTGGATGAGATAATATGAGATGATGCTTGTATAACTTGATTTACTTTGTGGCTTTCCTCCTCTCTATCTTGGGATATACCACCCTGTAGGGGTACGATGCAAGGAACTATAGAGGAGGCTTCCCCCCCACAGGTGCCGGGAATGAATGCATCAGCTAAAGGTAGGTTAGGAAGAGGACCAAAAGCAATACCCAAAGATATCAAGCTTCGAAGAGGCGAGGATGATGAATGAATTCTGAGAAGAGAAGGACTAACTTCCTAAGGAGTGAAGAAAGCCAGGGCCACCATCCATCTCCATCCAACAGCAGAACCTAACAAACTAACTAACCAAAGAAAGCACCAACTCTAACTAATGTTATGACCATTGGCACGGAGGAGAGGAAAAAAACCCTTTGAGGAGGAAACCTCTGGGGATCAAAGGCCTAGGTCGCCTTCCCTTCAGGCTGACAACGTTTGATTTGAGGACGTATGTCAGTAAAGAATATGGTTCGTTAACGAGGGATATGAGTAGGGAGGATGATGACGGGATAGGGAAAACTCCAAGGAAGCACAGATTTAAAGAAAGAACATGAGGCAGCAGGGACCCGAGAAGGGTATGCTCGAGTAGTCGATGGGAAGGAGTAAATCCATGTAGAAGTCAGAAGAGCAAGGGATATCCAGATGTGCTCACTAGGAGATTCTAGATGTGCTGATGAGAAGACCAAGGATAATGCAGACTGGCTAGATTGAGCAATACGAGTGAGCCGACACTGGGGTTGAAGAGGCATGCTTGATTTTGTGATGTGAACAATTATTAGACCCTGAGGTTGTAGTCGATGAGGTAGCACAGGATTCCATGATAGGAATGTTGAAGTAAGCGATGTAAATAGATAACTCTTTGAGGTAAGGCAGAATGAATGATGATTGGAGTTATGAACTCGATACGTGTGGCAGGATGGATACGTTCAGCAGGATGGCTGCAGGTTGATAAGGCAGCATAGCAGGCATGATAGGTACGCCCAAAAAGAAATATCGATAGCATGCTGCGAGTGGAGTAAAACCTGGGTGGCCGGTACAGAAGAGGAGGAGACAGGAATTAACTTGAAAAGGAACTTGTACAAAGGAAGTATTAGGAAGTAGGCTCCTCAAAAGGAGGTAGACTCTGAGGCTAAGAAGGCATGTCTGGAACTAGAGGCTACTTAGGTGGAGCGATTGAGGAGCAGAACCGGACAATGGATGATGAGGAGCGACACTAAGAGTGGAAGAAACAGCGATGGCAGGCCTCGAGAGGAGTGAATCCTGGAAGGCCGGTATGGAATTGAAAGAGGAGGAGACAGGAATGAACTTGAAAATGAACTGGTACAAAGGCAGTATGAGTAGGCGGGCTCCTCGAAAGGAGGCAGACTCTGAGGCCAAGAAGGCATGTCTGGAACTAGAGACAATTCAGGGTGAGCGATCGAGGAGCAAAATGAGGATGATGTAGGAGGAGGGCAAAAGCGGACGATGTAAGATGAGGAGTGAACTAAGAGTGGAGTGAAGGCCGGTGGTGCTGAGGGTTGGCGCTGGGCGCCACCGTGCTCGCATGAGCGACCCGGTTCGGAATGAGCCCGGGCCGCTGGGGTCATGGGGCAGAGAAGGATTGAGCGCTGACTGCTCTCCTTCTCTGGGGGTGGGAGAGGGAATGCCTCGCTGTCCTGTTGGCTCCTAGCAGTGGCTGGGGGCTATGACAGGTCAAAGGGCAAACTAGAGGGACGTACTGTGGCAAGACGTTGGGAGAGGGCGCGTGCGGGAGCGCGCGCGCTCCGGTCCCTTGACGTCATTGCACGCCACAGACGTAGGGGAAGAAACGGAGGAAGAAAATATTGCGGGCTGCATGATGATCAGACAGGCGGCCTCTGCCGGTCTCTGCTTGGATGCTCCCTCTGTGCAGATCAACCACCTCGGATCTCGTGGCGGTGGTTACGTGCCCACCACGGCAAACAGATCGTGGCATAGGTTGAAGGTGAGGGGTTGAGCTTGGGATGGGGGAAGGTCTGGGGGCTGCCTGTCAGGCCGGATTGGGGGGGAACCATTGGTAACACCCCCCCAGCCGCATAAGGAGGTAAAAATATATAACAAAAAAAAAAAAAGAGTGGAGTGAAGCTATGATGGCAGGTACTAGAAAAGGTGCTAAGACAAGGAAGGTAAAATGTAGGAAATGGAGGAGGTGCGAGGATGGATTGAAGCTATGGAAGCTGGATAGTAAACGAATGAGGTACAATGATGGATTGAAGCCATAGAGGCTGGTACAGGAAAGCGAGATATGAAAGGACAAAGGACGGTAGGTAAGTCAATGGGGTAACACAGGACCCAGACGATATGGAATGAGAACTGCAGCAGGGCGAGCTGGATAAGGTGGCACGTAGGACAGATTAGATGGAAGGCCAGATGGAGTCAGCTGTAGAAGGCCCAATGATGTGAATGGCAGAGCAAGTAAATAGATAAACCGTGGCATGATGAGATATAAAAGCCATAACTGGAGTGAATCCTTGACTGCTGATGATAGATGGAATCAGGATACATGTGGCAAGAGGGTATATGAGTAAGGATAGGTATGCCTAAAAGAAATATCTATAGCAAGCCAGACTAAATCATCCGAGTTTGATGGCACGATATGGATAAAACCCAAAAGTCAAGAGCAGCCAAAGAGGAACAGTGGAAATGACCAAGTAGGCAAGCAAGTGGATATCGCAGACTGAGCAGCAAACCACAAGAGCATGGTGGGGGATGTTTATATGGAATCATCGTCAAAACAGTGCCATCTAGAGGTTAGAAGAGGTCATGACAACAGAAACAATATGTGGGAGTACAAGAACTAGTGGCAGTCCAGGAGTAGCAAATGGAGGAATGGCATTTGAAAAGCACAAACAAATGGGAACAAGGCAGGTTCCATGGAATCCCCCAGAGCAGGAAAACAACGATGCTGGAGGAGTGCATACCCTCTCCCCCCCAAAGAGAGGTAAAAGGATAAGAGAAAATCAAGCAGAACCATACCGCACAACTGCAAAGAATTTCACATCGCATTATGCCTGTCAACACTCAAATGTACCTGTGCACCACATACTGTAAGTATACCGGTGTTCCTCAGAACCTGAGAGCTACGTCTGGTCACACCAACTAAATGGGCTCACTAACTGAAGACATTGTTTTTTTTTTTTTTTATCTCTCTCGTTAAATAAGAAAGTGCTACATGTTTGGGCCCATCCCTACTATACTGGAATGCTGGTGCTATGATTTGTAATGCTAATAGAATGCGAGGAATAAGCAGAATGGAGGGAGGAAATGGAGTCCTGTCTAAACTACGATATCAGACACAGCAAATATGAGTAAACCTGAGACAGACATATGAACTGTGACTAACAAGTACCAGAGACACATGTCCTCCTATTATTCACAGTGAGCTATAATGTGGAATGTGAGCCATGTTACCTGGCTTATCTGCATCCTCCCCCTCTATAATAACAGGTCGAGAAGCTTAGTCTGGAGCAGCTGGGAGCCCTACAGCGCAGAGGCAGGCAGAACTGAAGCGCTGAGACAGAGCTGAAGCTATGGCTGACTGATGAGAAGCGAGAGAGAAGGAGTCGGGAGGCACAATAAAATGACAAATTATGCCAGCTCACAGGAAGGAGAAGCAGAGAGAATCAAGTGGAGGAGCTGGAAAAGTGAGCTGGCGCAGCGGGATGAAGAGGCACCCCAAAAGGAGGGGGGGGGCTGCATCGGAGAGAGCTGCTGGGAAGAGCCAGAAACCAAATGGGAGAAGGAGCAAGGAAGACGGGAGCCATGGAGGGACCCCCAGCGGGACTGGGGAAGAACGAACGAGCGAGGCAGCGAAGTACAGGCTGTTGGGAGGCGAGAGCCAGCGGGAGGGAAGCTGTGAAACAGCAGCAGGACAGAATGATGAGAGAAAACAGGAAAAAATGAACCAGCGGCCGGAGGCAGCCGCTGTAATAAAAACCAAATGTGCAGCGCAGACAGAGACAAACGAGCAGCTGGATGCAGCTGCTGGAATGTGGGGAAGGCAGAAATCTGGAGAGAGGGGTCGAAGAGCGGCGCCTCCGGCAGCCAACGAAAAAGAATTCTGGCAAGGCCCAGGATGTTGTGACCTTTTAAGCTTGATGGGGGAGTGACGTTGTTGCTCTGCCCATCAAACCTCGGGCTTAAAGCCCTCCCATTGAAAAACTGGTGCAGAGCTCAGGGTTTTGACTTCATTTGGGACTGGGGGTCCACCTGGAGAGATACAGGCCTATACTGGCATGATGGTCTGTGTCTGCCAAGGAGGGGAACCAAGATCCTAGGTGATTGTTTTAAATGTTTCATTGGCAAGCATGTAAATTGACCGGGGGTGACAGAGAAAAAGCAGGGATACTGAATGAATACTTCTGCTCAGTACTCACAAAAGAGGAGGAGGGGGAGGTACCTAATGCAATCAATAGAAGCACTCTGGATAGTGGGGTCGACACCAGTCCACTCATAGAGGAAAGGGTTCTAAAAGAACTCCAAAAACTGAAGGTGGACAAAGCAATGGGCCCTGATGGGATTCACCCCAAAATTCTAAAAGAATTAAGGAGAGAATTAGTGACACCACTGACTACCCTTTTTAACAAATCATGGGAGGATGGTGTGGTACCTAAGGACTGGAGGAGCGTGGATGTGATTTCCCTTCACAAACGTTGGAGCAAAGTAGAGGCAAGAAACTACAGACCTGTTAGTTTGACCTCAGTGGTAGGGAAAATGATGGAATCACTTCTGAAAGAAAGAACTGTTGAGTACCTAGAGGCCAGCAGGGCACAGGGCCCAAGGCAGCATGGATTCACAGTGGGAAGGTTGTGTCAGATGAATCTAATAGAGTTCTTTGGGTGACCAAAGTAATAGACCAAGGAGGAGCTGTGGACATGGCCCTCCTAAATTTTAGCAAGGCATTTGACATAGTCCCACACAAACAATAAACACATTAGCCAGCCTGGGAGTAGGTCCCAGGGTGGTAGCCTGGGTAAACAATTGGCTGGACAACTGGACACAGAGGGCAATAGTAAACGGAGGCCACTCTGAAGAAAGGGGGTTGCTAGTGAGGTACTGCAGGGTTCAGAACTGGGTTTGGTCCTTTTTAGTGTCTTTGTAAGTGACATTGCAAAGGGACTGGAAGGAAAAGTGTGCCTCTTTGCAGACAGCACAAAGATCTGCAACATGGTTGATACACAAGGTGGGGTGGAAAGAATGACAAGGGACTTGGCAAGGTTGGAGGAATGGTCAAATGTATGGCAGCTTAGATTCAATGCAAAGAAGTGCAAAGTAATGCACCTGGGAAACAAAAACCCAGGGGAAGAGTACACAATGGTGGTGGGGAGGTACTAACAACAACAAAAATGAAAGGGACCCAGGGATCATCATATCAAATGACCCAAAGGTAAGCAAGCACTGCGAGAAGGCATTAAGGAGGGCTTGGAGGGGGGGATACTGGGATGTATAGGAAGAGGCATCACCAGCAGAAAACAGGAAGTTCTTATCCCTCTGTAGAAAGTTGGCGAGACCCCATCTGGAGTACTGTGTCCAGTTAGACCCCATCTCCACAAGGACATAGACAGGACAGAGGCAGTCCAGAGGAGGGCAACTAAAATGCTGCAGGGTCTGCACCAGAAATCATATGACGAGAGACTAAAGAAACTTAATATATATACCATCGAGGAAAGGAGGGAGAGGGAGGACATGATAGAAACTTTCAAGTACCTCAAGGGTATCAACAAAGTCCAAGAGGGTTGCATCTTTCAGAAAAAGAGATGTGCAAGAACAAGGTGGCACAATTTGAAGATAGAGGGTGAATGGTTCAAGTGCAACGTGAGCAAGTATTTTTTCATTGAGAGGGTGGTGGATGCATGGAACAGTCTTCCTGAGGAGGTTGTAGGGTCAGAAACAGTGGGGGAATTCAGAAATGCATTGGACAGACATAAGGCAATTCTGGTGGGGGTAAGAAGTAGGCTGTTGGTTAACTAGGATCTGTTGCTTAACTGATTGGTAGGGGAAATGGGCAGACTGGGTGGGCCAAGCGGTCCTTATCTGCCATCAAAGTCTATGTTTCTATGTTATGTTTATGACTAGTAGGGAGAAAGTGTTACAGCACCCAGGTGCTGTGTTAACTGCAGAGGAAGGGAGCTGGACATTTTCATGGCTGCATAGTGAGAGTTATGCCGACGTATTGCGAACAGAGGAGGAGAGGGAGCAGGATCTTAAAGTATGTCACTGGATTCAACAGATATTACCTTCTACCTGTGCAAGTGGGATCACAGCACAGCTTTTTTTTTTTTTTAACCAGGAGAGACACACTAAGCTGGAAGCTTGTTTACAGGTGCAACGTGGGAACACAAGGAAGTTAAGTGACTTGCTCAGGGTCACACAGTATGCAAGTGGGGGCTGTGGGATTCAAACCCAGGTCTCCAAGTATACAGTTCAGAGCCTTACACCACTGAGCTATACTGCCTCCTTAATTGCCAATACATAAGGGAAAGGGGGAATTGTTTAACCAGGAAAGGCACACTAAGCTGGAGCTTGTTTCCAGGTGCAACATGTGAGCACAAGGAAGTTAAGAGACTTGATCAGAGTCGCACAGTATGCAAGCAGGGGATGATGGCATTCAAACCCAGGTCTCCAGGTTTGCAGCTCAGTGTCCTTAACCACTAAACTTTACTACCTCCAAACTAGGCTACTCCAAATAAGATCACAGTGCTTCCTTTCTTTCTCTGACCCTCCTGGCCCTCTCTGGCACTTTTTCATCCCTCTGTAGCTCTACTACCAACCTTCCACACCCACTTCTGTTCTCCATGCCCTCCCAACTCCATTCCTCATGCTTTCTCCACCTCCATTCTCATGTAGCACCTCCTGACTCAGTTCCCTTGCTGGTTCCAAACTGTAAGAGACCACAGGGCATGTAAGGTGGCCACTGCTGCCAGTAAAAGAGAGTGTGAAGCCAGACAGAGCAAGCGGTTCAGCCTGTTGCCTCCATTCAGACTCCCCCCAATTCACCTTGCTGGTCCTGGATTGCAACAGTGCCCTCTGCATGTGAAGTGGGCATTGCTGCCAGTGAGAGACAGTGATAAAGCAAAGCTGGGCAGAGTGAGCAATGTGACCTATTGCTAAAGACCCTTAGGACACTGGGGGAAAATGAAGCAAGAATTGGGCCGAGTATACCTCCAAGGTGTTCCTGCAAAGTGTGAGTGTTCGTGTAACCCCTAGGTGGCGCTGTCCCAAGGGCTACTACCCCTGCCTGCTTAACTACTAACAGGTTGAGGGGCCTAGGTCCAATGGTGGGTGCTTCCACTCAGAGGTCAGGGTTTGCAGTAGTTAAACTAACTTGGTCACAGCCCTCTGGGACACTGTAACCCCCCTTTCTTCCCACTAGTGACCCACACAATGTACACTTACCCCCAGGACAGGCTCCGTCGACTGGACCCAGGGACCCCCTGCAAAACAAGTTGATACAGTGCAAAAACCACAGTACAATACTTTAACATAAATTAATACCTCAGCCAGTGTAACTTTGCTGAAACCAACAGATCTGATTTATTTAAGGAGCTGTAACAAGGAAGGGGGAAATCAGGTTAATTAGGTTAAACACATTAATAATCACAGTACTGTGCGCATATTCAGAGTCCCAAATTGTCACTTTCACGGGGTACCCAGGATGGGGGGGCTAGTCAGGATTGGTTGCAGCTGGTTGGGGCCCTGTGATGGAAAAACAGTGGCACAATACCCAAATTGTAATCCGGAGCCGGTTGGCTCAGTTCGTGAAGAAATTAAAAAAAAAAAAAAATTAGATGACACACTTGCAATTCGATAAACAGATGGCAGGGAGCTACCCTGCTTTGTACTCACAAACTCAATGCTGGGAACTGGATGGAAGGCAGATTGTCCTGGATTGCCAGGAGGAGCAGATCATGTGGACAAGGTCCTTGTGACTGGACCCCACTGCAGTTTAGAGCAAATGGATGTAGCCTGGATTAGGCTGGGGTTTACTTCCAGCTTCATGCACTCTATTCACTGTACAGGGGATTTGAAACGCGATTCCCCACAAGCACTACACACATTTATATGTAAAAGGAAAGTACTATACCAGGCAGGCTGCTTCTCTATCCCGATCGCAATTACTGCACAATACCCGGGAGAACATATAGCAGATTCAGTTCCTGACAGACCGAGCGCAATTCAGCAGTTTCTCCAGTCTTCTACAGGGTGAGCCTGGTTTCTACTCTTCAGATCCCCCTGATTCTCTTCACAGGTCGGTTTCAGTCTGAACAGGCGCTGCACAAACTGCAGACCGAAACTTAGGGCCTTATCAGAGATTCCCACTAAAACTACACACCAAAGAAGCACACAGCTCCCTGTCTCTTCACAGCCCAAACTGATCTGATCTTTCCAGTAGACAGAGCCGGGCATTTCCTTTGAGTTTCTCCCAGTTTAGTTGGCTGGTTTGGCTGTCACTCACAGTAAACTCCCCCTGTTGGTGGAAAAAAGGCGCCAAAGTCAAAACTACATTTCCCGGAGTCACTGCCCTTACAATCCCCCTTACAGCAGACTCCAGATGAGAGTCCAAGTTCTGATTCGCCCAGAGCAGGCTCCATTTTAAAGGATCCCCACCATGATTGGTCCAATTCAGCAGTTCAGAATCAACATGAGGGAGCTACTTTGCACTGTCCTTGCTACAAGAAAGCATGTTAAATCAAACTGCATTTTCATTATTACTCTAACAGGTTACAAGCAAACAATTACATCTTTGAAGAGTGCTCCTTCTGCCCACTTAGCGATGGCAGAAACGGAATGATTTGGCAGTAGTTCGAGCGGGACTCAAGCAGGAAAACACACAGTCCCCCCCACCCCATACAAACTAATTATGTCTGCAAGCAGACAGCTCTTAAAGAGACAGTACCAGAGGCTCTAAAAGCACTCACAGATAAACGGCTTAAACGCCAAACACCATTCAGGCTTGGAGCATTCAAACAAGCTCCTGGAAGACTTTCTGGGAACTCCCATTTGCAGGGGGGTTACATTTGTTTTTCAGCAGCGTATGCTCAGGGCCCCTGGAGTCAATACTAATGAGCACTTTCTTAATTTAAACCATCCTGAGAGGATATAACAGTGGTATATCCCCGATTACCATTGTGACATGGTACTTAAGACCTGTAATAATAAACAGCAGGGAAGGAGGGACGGGGCAACTGTGTCCTATTTTCCAAATAACCCACCCAATGCCATACATTCCACTCACCTCTCTGATGGCTTCCCTGGTGTAACCACACAGTCTTGCCTCTGCTGTATATCCAACCCACCTCCCAAATCTCTTCTCTGAACTGGCCTCACAGTCTGACCACTACCATGCACCCCCACCACCTCCATGAGAACTTCCCTTTTGTGCCCACACATTTCCACCCCACCATACATCCCCCCACACTTTCACCAATGTGCCCTCATTGCTTCACCACTACCATAGCCCAACCACCTCCTCGATCACTTCCCTAATGTTTCAGCACAGTCCCCATCTATCCCGCCCACCTCCCCAATTGCTTCCCTGGTGTGCCTGCAGTCCTACCCCTGCCATATATCCCATCCACATCCCTGATCCCTTACCTGGTGTGCTTACGGAGTCCCACTCCTTCCATATATCATACCCCCCTCCTCAATCATTTCAGCTGTACACTCATACAGTCCCACCCCAACATGTATTCCCCCACATCCCAATCACTTACACGGTGTGCCAGCACAGTTCCACACCAGTCATATATCCTGCCTGCCCTCCCTGATCACTTCGCCAGTCTACCCACACAATTCCACACCTGACATATATCCCACCCACATTTCATATCACTTCCCCATTGTACCCACATGGTCCCAGCCCAGCTATATATGCTGCCCTTCTTCTCAGTTGCTTCTACGATGTGCCTACACAGTCCAACCTCTGCCATACATCCCCCACCTCCTCGATCTCTTCTTTGATGTGTCCACACAGTCCTGTCCCTGCCATACACCCATCCCATGCACCCCACCTACCTCACTGATCGCTTCTCTGCTATGCCCACACAGTAGCACCCCTGCCATATATCATTCCCACCTCCTCAATCTCTTCTCTGATGTACTCTCATGGCTCCACCCCTGCCATATAACCCACCAACCTCCCTGATCTCTTCCTCAGTCTGCCTGCACAATCCCACATCAGCCATGTATCCCACCTATCTCCCCAATCACTTTCCTGGTGTGCCAGCACAGTCTCACTCCTGCCATATTCCCCCCCCCCCAATCATTTACCCCATGTGCCCACACAGTCCTAGACCTGCCATAATAATGCCAAACTCTGCGATGTGCCTGCATAATCCCATCTCAGCCATACATTTCACACATCTCCCTGATCACTACCTTGCTGTGATCACACAGTACTAACCCTGCCATACACTTCCCCCACCTCCCCAATCTCTTCTCCAATGTGCAGGCACAGCTCTACTCCTGCTATGCATCACCAATCACTTCTGTGGTGTGCACGCAGTCTCACCATTATCATACGTCCTACCCACATCGCTGATCGTTTCCCTGGTGTGCCAGCACAGTCCACCTTTGCCATATATCTTGCTCACCTCACCAACTGCTTTTGCAGTCTGCCTGCACTGTCTCACCTGTCATGTATCCTACCTACCTCCCCGATCGCTTCCTTGGTGTGCCTGCGTAATCCCACCCCTGTCATATGTCCTGTCTACTTCCTTGATTGCATCCTTGCTGCGCTAGTACAGTGCCACTCCTGCCATATATCCAACCCACCTCCCTGATCACTTCCTTAATGTGGCAGTACGGTATCACCCGTTACATATTCTGCCCACCTTCTAACTGCTTCAGTGGTGTGTCACCACAATCCCACCTCTGCCACATATACCATCCACTGCCCTGATCACTTCCACGCCCGCCTGCACAGTCCCACCCCTATCATATATATCTACCCCCTCCACAATCACTTCCTTGGTCTGCCTGCATAGTCCCACCCCTGCCAAATATACCTCCTACCTCTGGATTGCTTCTGCAGTATACAGTCTCACCTCTGTGACCCATCCCACCCATATCACCTATCGCTAGCAAGATGTGCTAGCATTCTCACCACTGTCATATCCCCCACACTCTCTGATTGCTTCCACAATTTGCCGTCGGAGACCCACCATTGCCATATATTCTGCCCACCTCCCTGACTGCTTCCTCAGTCTGCCCAAACAGTCCTACCTGTGACAAATATGCAACCCACCTCTGGACTGCTTCCACCAGTGTACCCACACACAGACCAAAATCTACCATACACCCCAACCTCCTCCTTGATCACTCTCAGGGTGTGCCTGCACAGTCCAGCCCCTGTCCTATATCCTGCCCACCTCCCCAATCACTTCTTCAGTCTGCGCACACAATCCCACTCCTATCATATAGCCCACCTGCATCCTGCATCCCCATCACTCTCAGGGTGTGCCAACCCTTGCAATATATTCAGACCACCTCCCCAATCATTTCTTCAGTCTGCCCACACAATTCCACTCCTGCCATATAGCCCGCCTGCATCCAGCATCCCCATCACTCTCAGGATGTGCCTGCACAGTCCAACTCTTGCAATATATCCAGCCCACTTCCCTAGTCGCTTCGCCAGACTGCCCACACTGTCACTCCCCTTCCATGTATCCTACCCACCTTCCCACTGTTCCTGCAATGTTCCACCCCTGCCATACATCCCATCAAGCTCCCTGATCACTTCCCTGGTGTGCCACTAAGTCCAACACCTGTCATATATCCCCACAGTTGCTATAAGGTGCTGTGGTGAGGTGGGTTTGTCAGGGTGCTGGGGGCATAACAGAGGTGAGAAGGATCAAGGTGGTTATAGGTAGGAGGTGCCCTGGGAGTAAACGGGACCTTGAGAGAGAGGCCCGAAGTGTTTGGTCTCCATTCCCAAAGTTCCCATTGGACTATGTGGACAGGCAGCTAAAGGGCCTACAGCCTTCACTGATCCCCTCTGGGCGGTGTTATGCAATGCCAGATCCACGAGGAACAAGATTGCAATCACGGCAGACTTGATTTCCTTGGTCAACCTGGCATGCACCTCAGAGACCTGGCTGGGAGGCAATGCAGGGCAAGTGTAGAAGGCATCAGTCCCAGTGAGGTACTCTGTGGTGCACTGCCCAAGACGGTTTCACAGGGGCCGGGGAGTAGCCACCTGCCCAGCTTGAATTTCTGCGTACAGCCGGTGTGTTCTACCTTGTTGTTTGAATGTGTGGCAGTGTACGGGGGTCCAGGTGCGGGTTGCAGAATTCTCCTGGTTTAGTGTCCTGCAGGATCAGGTGGAGAATTTCTGCAGGAGGTGGCAAATGTAATCGCCGACAGGGTGTTGGAGTTGCCCAGATGGCTTATTCTGGGCGACTTCTATGCCTGGGTCAATGATTAATCCTTGCAGCTTGGGTCTGACTTCCTCCAGCTGATGATATCGCTGAGCCTTACACAGTCAGTTGCCTCTGTGACCTGCTATCATGGCCACACCTTGGACTTGATATTCTCACTGGGTCTCACTGACCTCAAGGCCAATAATGTTGTTTGATCCGGTCACTGTATGATGAAGTTATCATTTGGGGTCCTTCCCCTGTTGAGATGATCAGCTATCGCCCATTAATGGGATTTTCCCCAGAGGGACTGATGGAGGTAGTTGATTTTTCCAGTGTTAGTGCTGTTATTGTGGGTGACTTGGGTGAGTCGGTAGCAGCCTATTATAGGGCTGTCTCCAAGGTGCTTGATGCCATTGCACCAGTCTGTATACGACTCTGGTCCACTCGCCTGAGACCCCCATGGTATGATGGGGCTCTCAGTGTGATGAAAACCATGGGTCAAAGGTTGAAGCATTGCTGGCATAGGACTCAGCTAGAGGAAGATAGACTGACTTTGAGGAATCACTATGCTGATTACCAAAGGGTAATCAACCATAAGAAGGCAGAGTTCCTGTCCAGGGAGATTGCCGCATGGAAAAACAGACCAGCTCGTTTGGACTGTGGACAGGCTTGTTCTTCTTCTTCCTGTCTGTCTACAGCCAAAAAGAGCTTTTCAGTAGCATTTTGCAAAGAGTTTGCTCTGTTTTTCTCTGACAGGGTATCCTCTATTCAGGTTGTGATCTTGCCCACTTGAGCTGGACCAGACCCGCAGGATGGGGTCTTGGTGGAGCAAGGGGACTCCTATTGTCTGGGACGAGTTTCAGCCAGTGGAAGTGGCTGAGGTCTCCAAGGTGATTTCCAAGCTGTGGCCCACTTGTTGTGAATTGAACCCTGGCCCAATGTGTCTCCTAGTGGGCTGCATTGAGGTTATCAGTCTAGTGTTCACCAGGTAGTTGAGTGTTCACTTTCGGAGGGGGTTCTCCCCATGATGCCTTGAAAGAGGTGTTGGTGAGGGGGTTCCCCCCTCCCACGATGCCTTGAAGGAGGTGTTGGTGAAGCCTCTTCTGAAAAAACAATCTTTCAACCCCGCCGTCCTGGCAAATTATAAATCAGTCTCCAACCTCCCATTCTTAATGAAAACTATTGAGAAGATAGTGGCTCTGCAACTCAAGGAACATATGGAGACCTGTGACATCTATGAACCATCCCAGTCTGGGTTTAGGATGATACACAACACAGAGATGGCACTAGTCTGGGTGCATAATGATCTCCTCATGGTAAGAGATTGAGGGAAATTATCAATTCTCCTTCTCTTCGATCTGTCATCAGCATTTGATACTGTGAACCACATTGTGTTGTTGGATCACCTTAAGAGAGTTTTGTGGACTCACCGGTACTGTCATCAACTGGTTTGAGTGCTTTCTCTTAGGCATGAGGCAAAGGGTAGTGATGGGGAGTTTCTCCTCCTCCCCGATTCCTCTGACCTGTGGAATTCCTCAGGGTTCGATCCTTTACCGATGTTGTTCTCGATATACAAGCTACCTCTGGGGAGGATCATCAAACAATACAGCTTGGGTTTTCATTGCTATGCAGATGATACCCAGCTGTGCATGTCTTTTGGCACTGAAGTGCTGAATAAATGCCTTGCTGAGATCCAGGACTGGATGAACTCTAACTGGTTGAGACCGAACCTGGACAAGATGGAGGTATTAGTAATTGAGCCAGGTTGCGGGTGAGATGGGGACACCTCCGGGACGACAACAAGTTTGGTCCTGGGGTCAATGCCATTGATGGTGTCCTCTAGGGTGAGAAATCTGGGCGTGATCCTCGATAAGCTGGCATTTGAAACAGGTGTTGGATGTCGACAAAAGTTGTTTGTTTTTTTTTTACCATCTGAGGAACATCGCCCGGACTGACCCCTAATTCTGCCCGAAGACCTATCATCATTGGTACATGCCTTTGTGACATCTAGACTCGACTACTGCATTGTTTCGTATCTCGGGGTCAGTGGAGGGAACCTCCGCTTGCTGCAGCCAGTGCAGAATGTGCAACAGTCAGGCTGCTGACAGGACTACCTAGCTCCTGTCATGTGAACTTGGTCCTGCGGAGTCTGCACTGGCTGCTGGTCAAGTAGTGTGTTCTCCTCAAGGTGGGCTTGCTCACCTAGGCCCTATGTGACTTGTGTCCTGGCTATCTGTCAGACCTCCTTACTCTAGCTGCCCAGGCTCGCTCTCCTCGTTCCTCCACCCAGGGCCTCCTGTCTCTTCTGAGGGTTGGGCTGAAAACCTCGGGTGATCAATCATTTGGGGTGGCCAGCCTGGTCCTCTGGAACTTGCTGCCACAATCTTTGAGGGAGGCCCCTATGGTGGAGACTCCCTGGTGGTCAGCACAGTCCCACCCCTACCATATATCCAACTCACCTCCCTGGTCTGCCCACACAACCCCGTCCCTGCCATACTGTATATTCCACCCACCTCCCCAATTACTTCCCATCTGCCCGTACAGTCCCAACCCTTCCATATATTCTGCCCATCTGCCCATCCATTTCCCCAATCACTTTAACGGAATGCACATAGTCACAATCCTATCATAAAGTGTTTAATCTAGCCTATCCTGCAAATGCCTTTTAGTGTATATAATGGTTTATATTGTTGCTGAATAGTTACAATGAAATGTTTTAATAACCCTGTATAAATATGTTTTTACTGTACAGCGCCCAGAGCCTCTGGGATTGGGTGCCTAATTAAATGAACATTACTTACTACATTACTTTTTTACCCATATCCCTGATCACTTCCCTGATTTGTCCAAAAATATTCACCGTGCCACATATCCCGCCATCCTCCAAAATCACTTCTGTGCTGTTCCCACACAGTCCTACCCTGCCGTATATCCCCCACCTCCCCGATCACTTCTCCAGTGTGCCCACACTGTCCCACTCCTGTCAGACATCCATCCCATCCACTTCCTTGATCACGTCAGCATTGTGCCTGCATGGCTCCATCTCTGCCATACATGAAACCCATCTCCTCCATCTGCCAACACTGTCCTACCCCTGCCATATATTCTGCCTGTCTTGGCAACTGCTTCGAAGGTGTGCCCACAAAGTCACACCCCTGCTGAATATCCCATCCATTTCCCCAATCACTTTAACGGAATGCACATAGTCACAACCCTATCATAAATACCCCACCTCCCTGTTCGCTTCCACAGTGTGCCTGCAAAATCCCACCCACCTCCCTGATCACTTACCTAGTGTGCCAGCACAGTACTAATCTGCCATATACACCACCGAACTCAGAACATCGACTCCCTGGTGGTCAGCATAGTCCCACCCCTACCATATATCCAACTCACCTCCCTGGTCTGCCCACACAATCCCGTCCCTGCCATACTGTATATTCCACCCACCTCCCCAATTACTTCCCATCTGCCCGTACAGTCCCACCCCTTCCATACATTCTGCCCATCTCCCCAATCACTTCCCTGCTTTGCCTGCACAGTCCCACCCCTGCCATATACCCCCCCACTTCAACTGATCCCCTGATGTGCCTGCACAGTCCAGGGCCACTCCTGCCATATATCCCACCCACCTCCCTGATTGCTTCCCTGGTGTGGCAGCACTGTTTCACCCCTGCTATATATCTTGCCAACCTCACAAGTGCTTTCTCAATCTGCCTGCACAATCCCCTCTGCCACATATTCCACCCATCTCCCCTATCACTTCCCTGGTGTGCCTGCACAGTCCCACCCCAGCAATGGATCATGCCTTCCTCCCTGAACCCTTTTCTGGTGTGCTTGGGTGTGCCTACACAGTCCCACCCCTTCCATTTCTCCCGTCCACCTCTCCAGTCACTTCATCAGTGTGCCAACACAGTGCCAGCCTTGCAATATATTCCCCCACAATCCCATCACTTCCTCAGTCTGCCTGCATTGTCCTACCCCTGCTATGTCTCCTACCCTCCTCTCAGAACAGTTCCCTGGTGTGTCTGCAAAGTCCCACCTCTATCATACATCCTCCCCCTCCCTGATTGCTTTTTTGGTATGCCAGTAAAGTCTCTACCCTGCCATATATCTTGCTCATCTCCCTAATCAGTTCCCCGGTCTGTCCACACAATTCAGACCATGCAATATATCCCACCCCCTTTCCCAATTGCATCCCTGCTGTTCCGGCACAGTCTGATCCCTGCCATATATCCCGCACCTCCCTGATCTCTTCACTGATGTGCCCCCACTGTCCCACCCTGCCATATATTCATTCCATACACCTCCCTAACTGGTTCAGCACTGTGCTTCATGGCTCCATCCCTGCTGTACATCCTGCCCAACCTCTCCTGCTCTGCCTGCAGAGTGCCACATCAGCTATATATCCCACTCACCTCCCCGACCATTTCAACGGTGTGCCAGCAGAGTCTCACTCCTGCTGAATATCCCTCCCACGTCCCCAATCACTGTAACGGTGTAAACAGTCCCACCCTACAACACATCCCCTACCTCCCCATTTGCTTCCACAGTGTGCCATCATAATCTCACCCACCTCCTTGATTGCTTCTCTGGTGTGCCAGCACAACCCCACCCATACCATACCATACCATACCATACCACTGATCTCCACAATCTGTTGTGCTTGCTGTGCCAGCTCAGTCCAACCCTTGCCATATATTCCACCCACCTCCCTGATCACTTCCGTAGTCTGCCCGCACAATCCCACACTTCCAATGAAATATAAAGAAACCACTCAAGAGTTCATTCGATGAGTTAGGTCAGCTAAACCCAACAACATGAGAGCAATACCATATGGTTACTCAATTAACTCAGACCCAGATACTGAAAAATAAAACTTTGTATGCACTCAAAAACTATCAGCTGGTAGAAAAATCCAGACAATGTCTCTATACAAGCAATATGTAAGAGGGAACGAAACATGGGGAGTAGCTAGCAGCCTAAATCACATTCCCAACTCCCCATCGCTTCCCCAGTATGCCTGCACCCCAACTACACAGGAATGTCAAATTCACACAGGTATTCTAATTAGTGCCAGTGAAATGTAAGGGGTTAGCAATACTGGCTGACTGCTGAAAGTAACACGATCAGTTTCAGCTGTCAGATGGTCATTGTGCCTGTAATAAATAAATGTGCACAGACAAGAAAATCAACATTTGAAACAAAAGACCTACACACAATAGTGGCATCCTAAAAGAGGCGCACTCACACAGCCTTTCTCAGAATGACGAGGGTCCACTCTCGTATCCATGGATCATGATTCACAACGAATCCTTTTTATGTTTGCTTGCACGCATGTGCAAGAAACATAGTGCCATCATCCGAGTTTTCCGAGGTGTGGCAGCCGTCTTCCAATTCAGTCAGTGTGTTTGCAGGCGCGGCTGGAGTTCTCCAATGCCTGGGGAGCTGCCTATGACAGCAGTCCAAAATGCAGTGGTGTACAGTTGAAAGGGGGAGCTACACTTCAGTGAGCAGCGATAAGATATCGCCTGCTCATGCGCGCCCCACACACACACACACACACACACACACACACACACGCACGCATACTGCATGCTCGCCCCCCCCACGCACACACTGTGTAGCCGACAGGGGTGCCCAATCACCTATTGGCTTTGCTGCGCGCCCCCCCCAAAACAGTGTTCCATATACCATGCTGGGCGCCCACCCCAGCATGGCCACACATCATATAGCCGACGGGGGTGCCCAATCCCCCGTCTGCTCCACTGGTTCCACCCCCCCAGAGTACAGGGTGCCACGCTGGGAGCCCACCCCAGTGTGGCAACATATGCTATTGCTGATGGGGGTGCCCAATCCCCGTCAGCTCCATGCTCCCCCAGCCATCCTTGTGCCACGCTGTGAACCTACCCCAGCGTGGCAAATGTCCCGCGTCGTCATTTAAAAAAAAAAAAAAAACCCCTTAAACTGAAAAATGGTCCCTCGCAGTCTCTGCCCCCACCTGCGCCCACCCACTGTGCACCCTGCCTCCCCACAACCCCCTCACCCCATACTTACCTCCGGACTCCGGCACGACGATCTTCGGTGGACTGGGAACACGTCTGCACTCTTCAAAGCCGACCGCGAACTGAGGAAATGCTGGTAAGCTGTATAATGGGATAGATAGGGTTTTTTCAACTTTACTGCATATCTCAGGCATTTTTTGGAATTTTTGCACCAAATTTTCAACATGGGTTTTTGGGACCCCTTCTCATGAATGCTCTCACTGTCATGGCGTTAATCGGGCCCGAAGGGTGATTTCGCAGTCACTGCATGAAATCACCTTTCAGGACTGAGTAATGAAATGACATTGCCACTGTTCATAAGGTGGGCTCTCAAAAGCCTATGTTGAAATTTGATCAGCATCCTAAAATGACTGTTTCTGGCGTGCGTTGCGCAGTTCCTCGCGCGCCTCGTAAGTTCTTCAATTTTCAATATTTTCACTCCAGATTTTCAACATTGCCATTTTACCACACCTCCTTATGAGCAGTACAGCTGTCATTTTCACATGTTGCCCAAAGCGTGTTTCCGCCCATGTAGCTCACAATGGCGAAATCAGTGCTGAAATCAATGTATGGAACACATTAAGAAAATCACAGTGGCACTGTTCATAAGCAGAGGTCTTAAATGGCTATGTTGAAAATTTGGTGAAAAATTCCTAAAACGCTTGTTTTACGAAAGGCATATGCACCCTATGCACGTCAGTAAGTTTGCAAATTTTCTATATTTTCACTCCAGATTTTCAACATTGCCATTTTATTACACTTCCTTATGAACAGTACAGCTGCCATTTTTCACATGTCACCCCAAATGTGTTTCCGCACATGTAGCGCACAATGGTGCAGTCGGTGTGCGAAAGCAATGTTTGGAACAGATTAAGAAAATCACAGTTACACTGTTCATGAGCAGAGGTCTTAAAATGGTTATGTTGAAAATTTGGTAACAAAAGTCCGTAAAATGACTGTGTTATGAGTGATTGTGCAGTTTCCACGCACCCTCGTAAGTTCATGACTTTGTAATATTTTCAGTCCAGATTTTCACCAGTGGCATTTTTCCACACTTCCTTATGAACAGTACAGCTGCCATTTTTCACAACTTGGCCGAAATATGTTTTCACACTTTCAGCGCAGAGATGCGTGGTCGCTGTGGGGAATCATTGTTCGGGACAGATAAAGAAAATCACGGTGGCACTGTTCATGATTGGAGGTCCCAAAATGCCTGTGTTGACAATCTGCTGTAAAAAATCCCCAAACGAATTTCATTATGGGTGTGCGTTGCACAGTTTCTATGCATGCTCGTGACTTCACCAGTTTTTTTAATATTTTTACTGCAGATTTGCAGCATTGCCATTTTTTACACCTCCCCATGAGCAGTACAGCTGTCATTTTTCACATCCTGTTCGGAATGTGTTTTTGCACCTGTGGTGCTAAATGCCGTAGTCGCTGTGCATAAGCAGCTTTCGGCTAACAAACTGATATTGCCACTGTTCATGAGGTGGGGGTCACAAAAAAAAACATGTTGAAAATTTGGAGTAAAAATACCAACGAATGCCTAAGGTGTTAGGATTTCCAACCATAATGCCCCACCCTGTAGAGAATGACAGGCATCAGGGGTGTGACTTGGGATTCTTGCCTGTAATGCTCATACCATTCCACACCCTGCAGCCAGTGAGAGGCATTGAGGTATGCCTTGGACTCTTTGGCCCCAAAGTTCACTCTATTCTCCTATACCACACCCATCTCACCGTATTTCCTGATGCAATGGGGTGCGCATAAGGGCCAAAGACCCCAAGGCACACCATGACACTTGTCAGTGTCTGCAGGGTAGGGTGTGGTGAAATGGCGTGGCCGTTATGCCTGACGACCCAAAGGCACACCCCAATGCCTGTCACTCGCTGCAGGGTGGTGGTGGGGTTGGCTTCAGTTCAATACTTCACTGCCAGTTCTATTATGCAGCTCTGTAACTTCTACACTACCAATGCCAATGCCAGCAAGCAAACATTTGGCATTGACAAATGCTTGTTTGGTGATGTCTTGGGGTCAGTAAATAACTAGAGCCAGAGACTACTTTTTTCAGAATAACAAAGGCATACCTCTTTACTGTCCCTCATTATGAGAGACATCCCTTATTTTACCCCACGGAGGTGCTCTGTCTCTCACAATCTCCTACATCTGGAAGGTGTTGCCCACACAGAGGAGATACTGTAAACTCAAACAACTGTAGTAAAGCAACATTTCCTGATGCTACAGACAAATTAAACCTTGATCAAGTAAAAGCAAGTGTTTCCATGGTGATTTGACTTTAATCTTCAAGTCTGATGATGTGTCTCTAATTTTGAAGTTCAGTGTCCCACTCTGTCCCTCGTTTGGAGTGCATCTGTCCCTGTCCCTCAAGTGATAAGAGTTTCAAAAACAGGCTGTGAGGTAAAGACAAGGGTCCACTCCATCTTAAACGTGATAATTTTTCTAAGTTCTGATTTAGTTGCTTGGTCAGTGACTAAATTCAGCACCCCCCCCCCAAACAAAATTAATCCTATCAGCCAGAGACTCCATTCTCAGAATACTGTGGGTCAATTCCAACGTAAACACACAGGATCACAACTATTCTATGTTTTATGACATGTTTGTGGTCAGTAGATAAAGTAAATAAGCAGACCCATTAATAAGAAACGCAGATACCCACACCTTATGACCGATTAGTGAGCTTGACACACGGAGAGCATTGTAAACTCAGCGAGCAAGAAGCTGGAAAATGTTGCTACCCTCTGAGCTTGCAACTGTGCATGCGGATTCCCAATACGCATGTGCACACGACGAGGGTAGCAAATTCTGATGGGTAGCAGAATTCGATACTACACTGGACCCCCGCCAGTGTCAAATGAGCCTACTCCTCACACTATCCTACACAGCATAATCTGACACCATCAAAATATCAAACTGTGCTACAGAAGTGTCCTGCTAAGTATCATAATTTGATAGATTAATACAAAAAGACACTTGCAATTGTTCTAGGACTAGGTGAGAATAGGGTCTGCCCTTTCTGCGAAACTGCCTGTCTGCTGTGGGGTTCCTCAAGGATGGATACTGGGACCCCTTCTATTTAGCACCTTCCTCAATAATCTTCCAGCATCCTGTTCTGAACCAGTACTCCTCTACGTGAATGATGCAATAATTTTCTCAAAGACTGTTGACCCTACCCTTCTTCAGGCCCAACTTCAGAAAAGTTTTACTGAAGCCGAGTCCTGGTTCATCTCTCATATGTTGGTGCTTAATTGCAAAAAAACAAAGGTCATGCTCTTCCATAGTACCCACAGCAAGCACAAAGCCAAACAGTTGGTGATTAGAACAGTGCAGGTGTTATCCTTGATCAGACTAAATCTTTTAAATACCTAGGAGTTACTCTGGATAGTACGTTCTCCTACTCCAACCATGCTGAGAATGTTGCCAAGGCAGTTAACATTCGCCTAGGCCTTCTACACAGGCATAAACACTGCCTTACTACTGAAGCCCTCAGATTGGCTATCCCAAAGTTCAATTGTGTCTATTATTGACTATGGTTTGGTCATTTATGGGTCCGCCACAGACACAACCCTACGTTGGCTCACCACAGCTCTGAATAAGGCACGCTGTCTACTAACTGGTGCAGCGTATCATATTCACACTTGTGACCTTTACGAACAAGCAAACTGGCTTCAATTCCAGGTTCGCATTGAATATCAAGCCTGCCTTCTGGCTAAGAAGGCAGATCTTGGTCTCCCACCACCAGGTTCCCTTCAGCTTTTCAATCCCTTCCGGGGCACTCAGAGCACATGAAGTTCTGTGAGCCAAACTTTTACTGTCCTTCACTGTCAAACCTCGCTCTGACAGCAATCCATTGAAGTTAGAGCAGATAATTTATTTAATTCCCTTCCTCCTGATATTGCCACGACTGCAACCTGCACTGGGGCCTCCTTCTTTTCCCATTTGCCCCGTATAGTCCTATCCTGTTGCTGCGCTATTCCACTCACAGCACTTCCTCCCTTATCCCTTTCCCATTCCTTCCCTCTTTGCATCCTACCTCATCCCCCCTTCCTTTATTCCTCCACTCCCACTTCCCCCCCTCCTCTGTTTCCTCCCTTACTCTTATTTTGCTCCTTCCACCCCGCAATTCGCCCCTGTACTTCTGTCCTTGTAATCCCTTTCACCCCTCTTCAGACAAGGCCACTGGCTGCACTTGACACAATATTTATCTTGCCATATTGTTCTTTTGTTTATGTAATTACTTTCCTCATGTTGTACTACTTACTGAAACCATTGTAATTTCCTGTTCTTGTGACTTGATGTGGAACCTCTGTAAAAGAGCCCTTGGCTTAATGGTCTTTCTGATTTGTTAAATAAATAAATAAAATAGATTTTGAACAGCAAAATGCTTAAAAAGAAGTGCACACTAATGGACAATTTAATACGTAGTTTTCATTTGATTACTATGCCAAATGTATGCAAATGAGCAACATCTCAGTTAAAAATGCTCAAAGTGGGACTGCAAAAAAATAAAATTATTAAAAGTTTTGTTTTAAATTTAGCCAAGAAAGGTATCAGTTGTATTCATTTATAATATAGCCTAGAGGTTAGTGTAACAAGCTGTGAACAAACCTGGTACATTCAGCAGACCTGGGCATGATTCCCACAACCTCCACTTGTGTACAGTGTGACTGACTAAAGATGGGCAAAACAGGAAGACACAGGCTGAGCCCTGGCTACTGTAGGCTCTTTTCAGCATAGGAGTTGAACGTTTCTGACAGTACACTCACTGCTCAGGCTGACAAAAATACTTACTTCAACCATAACTGGCTTGGCTTGACCGTGGCTCTTATTTGCTTACAGAGGGTGAGGCAAGCCAGGCACTAAGCTCGAGCTTGCAGTGACTTGCCCACCTCTAACCCTGAGCAAGTCACTTAACCTCCCCAGTGTTCCTGAGTCACCCATCCCTGAAAATAGGCCTTGGGCCTTGTGGGCCTTACATGGTTACCAAAGAACAATATACAGATAAGAAAATAAGAAAAGTGTCAGCAGATGGGGACCATGTGGTCCATCTGATCTGCCTAAGGTGGCTGACCCGCCCCCCATTATTTTTTTTCCTAAGTTGCCCACATTGCCTGTCCCAAGCAAGTTTGAATTCCCTTACTGTCTTTGAAGCCACCACTTCTGGTAGTAGGCTGTTCCACAGGTATATCACTCTGTTGGTGAAAAAGTACTTCTAGAGTTGCTTTTTTTTTTGTATTATATTTTTATTAGCTTTTGCAAGAAACCAGCTTACACAAGCAAATTACACAGGGTACTCCATAACAATGAAGAATTCCACCTGCAAAGTAGTACAGATCATACAATGAAATAAGTAAGTACCCCCCAAATACACTCTCCACATTGGGGGAAGTACACATTACAATTTCCTAGATTGTGTCAGTTACATGCAGCTCAAGGAGTAACTCAGAGGATATTCCTGACTGGCTAGTAATCCAAACTAGCCAGTGCACAGGTCAAATGACCCGCTATCCCCTGAGGATATTTAACCCCACTTTTTCTAAGCTCCAATACAATGGCCTAAAATGGCCAAAAACATCTTATAATCATATTAACCAAATGCAAACAGAAGTTTCCAGGTATCCTGTTGCCACTAATAAAGCTAAGCCCCCTTATATATAAGGAGAAAATATATACATTAACATTCAATATAACAACCTCGTGTGGCCATCTAGGGTACTCTGTGTAGTCCAGTTATAGCAAAGAGTCTCGTAGGCCCTGGAGCCATCAACATAACATTCAGATCATCATCCCTGGCCAAAACACATACAGAAAATCATTCCAATATAAGGGATGACTATGAGACAGTGAATATGTATCCCAAACATTGCCAGGATCCCCCAATGCTTTGGACCCACATCAAATCTCCCACGTGGTCTTTAATACAATTGCTAATGGTACAGGAAAGCCTCCCTTAATTTTAACAGGCAATATGTAAAATATTGCATTATAGGCAGAACACAGGATTAAAAAATATCAAACAGAGGCTTATTTATGTTTTAGAGGAAAAACTAATAAAGTACTTTACAGTTCTGAGAGTTTTGACATTCAATCTCCCTCATCCTGGTTCTCAGTACTTCTCATTCCAGAATTGAACGATTTTTTTCAGCCTTGCCCGGGGACCCAAACATATAAACTTTGTCCTGTCAAATAATCCTTAAACGGGCAGGAAACACGAGCTGATGATGAATCTTCAAACTACGAAGGCGACTCCTCAATCCATTGTAAGCTTTCCGTCTCTGCCTTGTGCTATAGGATAAATTCGGGTAGACAGATATCTCCGCATCTCCATACTGCAACCTGTGTTTTCTCCGGGCCGCCTGCAATACTCGGTCCTGATCTCCAATTCTGGAACACACCACTACCATGGTAGTGGCGTGGCCTGGGATGCTGTATCTCTACATTGGGTGATTCTATATGCCCTCTCGAAAGACAGTGGCAGGGCCTCCTCGTCCAACCCCAGCAAGCCTGGCAGAAATGTACACATGAACTCCAGTGGGTCATCTCCCTCAGCTTCCTCAGGTAAACCTAGAATCCGTAAGTTCTTTTCCCGGATCTGGTTCTCTACTGTTTCTAGTCTTTGCCGGAGCCAGGTAGTGTCTTTGACAAGCTTAGTAGATATGTCCATGGTCTTATTTAAACTTGTATCTAGCTTAGTGAATTTTTGATCTGTTATGACCATCTGAGTCACAAGCTCAGCTACCCGAGGTGTTAACATGTCAAACTTCTTATCCAGTTCTTGCACAGAGTGTGCAAGTCTCATTGAAGTAGTGTTCACCGTAGCAAGGATAATTTCCTCAGTATCCAGTGTAACAGAGGCCCCTGCGGCCGCGTTTCCTGCAGGCCCAGCATCCCGTTTATTTCTCTGAGTGAAAAACTCGGCAGAGGCAGCTGCATTGAAACATAGAAACATAGAAACATAGACTTTGACGGCAGATAAGGACCGCTAGGCCCATCTAGTCTGCCCATTTCCCTACCTACAGGATAGGCCGCAGATCCTAGTTAACCAACAGCCTATTTCTTCCTACCCCCCACAAGAATTACCTTATGTCTGTCCCATGCATTCTTGAATTCTCCCACAGTTTTAGACCCCACAACCTCCTCAGGAAGGCTGTTCCATGCATCCACTACCCTCTCTGTGAAATAATACTTCCTCACATTGCCCTGAACCGCCCTCCTTCTATCTTTTAAATTGTGTCCCCTTGTTCTTGCAAGTCTCTTTTCTGAAAAATGCTACCCTCTTGGACTTTGTTGATTCCACTGAGGTACTTAAAAGTTTCTATCATGTCCCCCTCTCCTTCTTTCCTCAAGGGTATACATATTAAGCTCCTTTAGTCTCTCCTCATACGCTTCTCTTGCAGACCCTGCACCATTTTAGTTGCCCTCCTCTGGACTGCCTCTATCCTGTCTATGTCCTTGCGGAGATGGGGTCTCCAGAACTGGACACAGTACTCAGATGGGGTCTCACCAACTGTCTGTACAGAGGGATAACAACTTCCTGTTTTCTGCTGCTGATGCCTCCTCTACATCCCAGTATACCCCCAGCCCTCCCTACTGCCTTCTCACATTGCTTGCTAACCTTAAGGTCATCTGATATGATTCCCCAGGTCCCTTTCCTTTTTGTTGTTGTTACTACCTCCCACCCATTGTGTATTCTTCCCTGGGTTCTTGTTTCCCAGGTGCATTATTTTGCACTTCTTTGCATTGAATCCTAGCTGCCATACTTCTGACCATTCCTCCAACCTTGCCAAGTCCCTTTTCATCCTTTCCATGCCTCCTTGTATATCAACCCTGTTGCAGATTTTTGTGTCATCTGCAAAAACGATACTTTCCTTCCAGTCCCTCTGCAATGTCACTGATGAAGACATTAAAAGGACTGGACCCAATACTGAACCCTGCGGTGCCCATTAGTAACCCCTTTCTTCAGAATGGACTCCATTTACAATTACCTTCTGTGTCCTGTTGTCCAGCCAATGTTTTATCCAGGCTACCACCCTGGGTCCCACTCCCAGGCTGGTTAATTTGACTATTAATCTTTTGTATGAGACTGTGTCAAATGCCTTGCTGAAGTCTAGGTAGGCCATGTCCACAGCCCCTCCCTGGTCTACTACTTTGGTCACCCAGTCAAAGAACTCTATTAGATTGGTCTGACATGACCTTCGGGCTGTGAACCCATGCTGCCTTGGGTCCTGTGCTCCACTGGCCTCTAGGTACTCGACTATTCTTTCCTTCAGAAGTGACTCCATCACTTTCCCTACCACAGAGGTCAGACTGACAGGTCTGTAGTTTCTGCCTCTGTCTTGGACCCACTTTTGTGAAGGGGAATCACATCCTTCCTCCAGTCCTCGGGTACCACACCATCCTCCCATGATTTATTAAAAAGAGTAGCCAGTGGTTTCACTAGTTCCTCCTTAATTCTTTTAGAATTCTGGGATGAATTCCATCAGGACCCATTGCTTTGTCCACCTTCAGTTTTAGGAGTTCTTGCAGAACCCTTTCTTCTGTGAAAGGACTGGGATCGACCCCCTTATCAAGAGTGCTTCTGTTAATTGGATTAGGCACTTCCCCCTCCTCTTTTGTGAATACTGAGCAGAAATATTCGTTCAGTATTCCTGCTTTTTCACTGTCTCCCTCTGCCCACCCACTGTTCATTCTATTCAGCCTCACTATCCCTCCCTTTGTCTTTCTACGCTCGCTGATGTACCTATAAAAGGTTTTATCCCCCTTCTTAACTGAGTTGGCTATCTTTTCCTCAGTTTGGGCCTTTGCTATTCTGACTTCCCTCCCTGCTTTCTTCTGCCTTAACTGGTACAGCTCGCTGTCCTGCTCCTTCTGTGTTTCCTTATACTTCCGGAATGCTATCTTTTTCTTCCTGACTTTCTCTTTTGAGAACCATAGTGGCTTTTTCTTTCATTTTGATTTGTTCATTTGCTTCACACAAAGGCTTGTTGCCTCTGTGATGGCAGATTTGATAATTCCCCATTGTTGCTCCACACCTCCTTCTAGCCTGTTTGCTAGTGCTTTTCTGATGCACTCTCCCATCTTGCCAAAGTCAGCCCTCCTAAAGTCCAGTACCCTCACTTTTGTATGGCTTGACTCTGTAGCTGAGTTTAACGTGAACCACACTGTTTGATGGTCACTTGTCCCAGATGGCAACCCACTTCTAGATCTGAGATCCTCTCACTGCCCCCATTTGAGAGTACGAGGTCTAAGATTGCTCCCTCACGAGTGGGTTCCGAAACTAGCTGTCTAATGCCTGCCACCTGTAGGGCATCAAGAATGGCCCTGCTCTTGGATGTGGCTGCAGCAAATGTGCTCCAGTTAACATCTGGCATATTCAGGTCTCCCATCAACAGTATCTCCCCTTTCTCTGCCATTCTAAGAATGCCTTCTATCATATCCTTGTCCATTCCTTCCCCCTGACATGGGGGTCTATACACAACCCCTGTGCGGATTGTGGTGCCCTTTCCAGTCTCCAAGGTGACCCACAGTGCCTCCTCTCCTCCCTGTTTACTCTTTTGTTCAGTTGCTTTTATCCCTTCCTTTACATAGAGAGCTACTCCTCCCTCTTCTCCCCTGCCTGTCTCTCCTGTAGGTTATGTACCCTGGTATGTTAACATCCCAGTCATGGTTCTCTGTGTACCATGTTTCTGTGACTGCTACGATATCCAGGCATCCCTCTTCCATTAAGGCCATCAGCTCAGGGGCTTGTTGCCCAGACTACAGGCATTGGTACTCATTACCCTCCATTTCCTGATGGCCTTACTCCCTTTTGCCCCATCCCTGTCCTTCTTGCCTTTGTCACTTTCTCCATTTACCCTGCCCTTCTCCCTATCGACACCTCTATGTTGGTGTTTGCTTGCATTACTACCGTGATTATTTGGGGGGCTAGGATTTTCCTGCTCCTTTCCAGTGCCTCCCCTTGGCTAGGTTTAAAAGCTTGCCAATGAAGCATTGAAACCTATCACCTAGGATGCTGGTTCCCTCCCGGACAGATGCAGCCCATCATGCCAGTATAGGCTTGCATCACTCCAGGTGGACCCCCAGTCCCCAATGAAGCCAAATCCCTGAGCTCCACACCAGTTTTTCAACCACTGATTGAATCCCATGGTGCGGAACACCCTAGCCTCTCCTATGCCATAGATGGGTAGCACCTCCGAGAAGGTTACCGTGCATGCTACTTGACTAAGGCCCCTCCCCAATTCCACAAACCCTTCCTGCACTTCTCATTGCCCTTGGTTTTCCCCATGGGTCCTCCAGGTCAGCTATTAAACCTAATGGGGGTATATAAACCTCAAAAAGTCCCGAAGAAAATCACTTTTATTTGTTGAAAATAAGGATTTTGTAGTAGTTCCAGAAATGTGCTGCCTCCTGTTGAGCTGCTTAGCAGTTCCCCCTCTAGAGTTGCTTTTAAACTTGCCTCCCACCAGATGCAAGTTGTGCTCGCTTGTACATGCCCCCCTGTTTTCCTGGAAGAGGTTTTCCTTCTGAGCTATGTTAATTCCCTTGATGTACTTAAATGTTTCTACAATGTCCCCTCTGTTTCTTCTCTGTTCCAGAGAGAATAAATTCAGCTCTTTGAGTCTTGTCTCGTATGACTCATGATACAGCCCCTGCACCATCTTTGTGGCCCTTCTCTGCACGTCTCTAGATGATCAATGTCCTTTTCTAGGTGAGGCCTCCAGACTGGACACAGTATTTGAGGTGTGGCCTCATCAAGGATCTTTAGAGGGACATAATAACTTCCTGCTTTCTGCTCATAATTCCCCTTCCTATGCACCCAAGAATACCACTTGCCTTCTGCACTGTTTTATCACATTGTTTTCCTACCTTTAGGTCATTGGTAATGATCATGCCCAGATCCCATCCCATCTTTGTCTCCTCTAATTGATGCCCTTCTAGTACGTACTTTTTTCCTGGGTTCTGCTTCCCCAGGTGCATTACTTGAAACTTGAAGAATGGTCAGGGGTTTGGCAGTTGAAATTCAATGCAAAGAAGTGCAAGATAATGCATATGGGGCACAAAATACCTGGCACAATATATCAGTTGGGGGTGAGGATATAGCATGCACCAAGCAGGAAAGGAATCTTGGGGTTATCATCTCTGATGACCTCAAGGTAGGGAAACAGTGTGACAAGGCAGCAGGTAAAGCAAATAGGATGCTGGGATGCATAGGCAGGGTCATCACCAGCAGGAAAAGGGAGGTCATGATTCCACTATACAAGACACTAGTGAGGCCCCACCTGGAGTACTGTGTACAGTTCTGGAGACCTTACCTACATAAGGACATAGACAGGGTAGAGAAGGTTCAGAGGAGGGCAACAAAGATGGTACATGGATTGCATCATAAGTCCTATGACGAGAGGTTGAAGGAATTGAATATGTACTCCCTGGAGGAGAGGAGGGAGAGAGGGGACATGATAGAGACATGCAAGTATCTTACAGGGAGGAACAGAGTGCAAGAATACACTATTTTTAAGTGAAAAAGATGTTCCAGGACTAGAGGGCATGGGATGAAGTTGGAGGGAGGACAATTCAGAGGAAATGTAAGGAAGAATTTCTTCACAGAACGGGTGGTGGACAAGTGGAACACCCTGCCTGAGGAAGTGGTGGGGGCTGAAACAATCACGGGATTTAAGAATGCATGGGATACTTCATGCCGCAGGGAGGGGTCTTATCCTTAACTGAGTTAAACCAGAAGTACGGGGTCCCTTACACAGATAGGTTCAGATATTTTCAGGTGAGAGATTATCTGCGGAAAAAGGGTCCGGTTAAATGGAGAGACACCCCAATTCCTGCGCTTCTGCAGATTTTTGTTAAGGCCATAGACAAGCACTGCATTCCACACCACTTAATCTCTGTTCTATATAGAGCCCTGATCTCGGTAAAAGCTGACTCCACGGAGAAAATCAGAGTATCTTGGCAGAAAGATCTATGCATGGAAATTACCTCTGAGCAATGGGAGCAATATTTACAGGCAATGGGAAAGGGGGTGAACTCAGGGCTTTGGAAGGAGTTCGCATGGAAGCTAGCCATGAGATATTTTCGCGCTCCAGCCATTAGCCAAAAAGTTAACCCTGTTATGGGTGCATGTTGGAGGCAGTGTGGACATACCCCAGCCACCTTAGGGCACATATTTTGGACATGCAATACTTTATATACCTTTTTTGCAAAGCTGCAGGAAGCTCTGCAGCAGATAATTTCATCAGACATAGTAGTGGACCCCCTTTTCTTTTTTTTTTTGGTATTTACCCTCAGTCATGCATGGATATTCCAACGAGGGACTTCCTGAATTTGGCCACTCTTGTGGCTAAAAAGGCCATAACCAAAAACTGGCTCGCCCCACTTCCTCCAACATTGGACCAATGGTCCTCATTAATGATACAATTATACAAAATGGAAAGGTTAACAGCCACGTTCAATAAGTCAATGGGACGGTTTGAGAATAGGTGGAGAAGATGGGTGATGTATATCACACCTTTACGAAAAGACTTTGTTCCCTAACATTTTAAAGAATTGTACTTGAATCCCTGACTGCAGTATCATTATATGATATCCTGGATTCTGGACTCTGGAAGGCACCTTCTTAACTTGATTGTATTAATTTTAATTCAAACATGTCACTATATCTTTTTTTTTTTCATGTAATTATTATATGGAAAAATGGAATAACAATAAAAATGGAAAGTTCAAAAAAAGAATGCATGGGATAGACATAAAGTAGTTCTGGAGCTCGGGGTAAGGGGCAACAGAGTTCTAGGAAAACATAAACTGAAGTTATAATCTCAAATGGGCAGACTAGGTGGGCCATAGGCCCTTATCTGCCGACACTGTCTATGTATCTATGTATCTATGTAACTTTTAACTGACAATTTCTGGACCATTCTTTCAGTTTCCTTAGGTCAACTTCCATACCTAATGCCCCTTCTAATGTATCCACCCTGCTGCAGAGCTTTGTATCATCTTCAAACAGGCAAACCTTCCCCTCCAGTTCATCAGTGATGTCACTGATGAATATGTTGAAGAGGACTGGACTCGGCACCGATCCCTGTGGAATGCCACTGGTGACACATTCCTCCCTTGATAATGGCCCATTGATCAAAACTCTCTGGGTTCTGGTCTGCAGCCAGTTTCTAATCCAGTTTACTATTTTCTGTCCAACTCCTTTGTGTTCTAATTTGTTAGCAAGTCTCCTGTGGGGAATGGTGTCAAAGGCCTTGCTGAAGTCAAGGTACACCATGTCCACCGCATAGGTGGATTTAGAGGGTGGGCTAAGGGTGCTATAGCTCCCCTATCATGGAGCTCCTCTATTAGTAACACACTGTGCTGCATTCTCTATCAGTATGCACTAATGCCTCCATGAAAGCTGCCTGAGCCACATGGGTCTCATCTGTCCTCCAGCAGAGCTGGCCCTAGCTAGGTGCAAACTATGACCCTGCACCGTGGGGGCCCATGCTCATCTGTCCTCCAGCAGA
This sequence comes from Neoceratodus forsteri, assembly GCA_016271365.2. NCBI lineage: Eukaryota > Metazoa > Chordata > Ceratodontiformes > Ceratodontidae > Neoceratodus > Neoceratodus forsteri. Next base: position 24,027,493 of record CM057456.1, read on the forward strand.
GCTGGCCCTAGCTAGGTGCAAACTGTGCCCTGCACCTTGGGGGCACATGCTTTTTTCTTGAGGAAAAAAAATAATTAAAAACATTTAAAAATGCCTAAATGTTGTTAGAGATGAAAATGTTTACCAGCAAATGAAAGTAGAAGACAATTGGCTCTGTTACTGTTACAAACGGTGGTGGCAGCTTTGCTGCAGTGGAAAAGATTAGGTTAAGTAAGTGCTAATGGTGTTAATGGCTATACTTTACACCTCCCAGGTTGACTGCTTTCACAAACAGAGGGCTATATTGACAAGAGAACTTGTTTGTAACCTGGACATGTAGGTGAAACAATGAATGATATGGCAAAATATGTTTCAAAAGTATGTGAACACTCAAAATGGTTTAAAAACCTGACCAGCACAGAGCAAAACCGGATTTCCTGACAGGGACTCTGAAAACCTGATTGCCAGGTAAAAAAACTGACAGGTGGCAAGTGGCAACCTCACTGGTGTCCCATGATAATCCTCTCTATTCTCTCCCACTCACACCTCCAGAAAAGTTAAATTGTTTAACTTGTTTGCAAATCAGAGTATCTGAGGTATGAGTGTCCAGTGATGATGTCCCTGTCCTTACAGAAATGAATATGGTAGTAGTACCGTACTTACTTAAGTTCTTGCTCCAGGCTCAGTCAGATTCATTTCCAATGGTGAAGTCAAATAATTCAGTGCAGTCAATGGCACTAATTAAAAGATGCTGGTTAAACTAGAAGGGGGGCAGCTGCTGGGATGGGACAGGACATTAGTGTTCCATCAAACTGGGTGTGTAATAAATGTAGTACTAGTGTTATTCATTTCTAGTATGGGGAGCTTAAATTTATGACATTAAAATTGTTTAAGGTCACTGCTAGTTTTGTCCTTTATGGCAAATTGATTTTGGTGCAGATTTGCAGGACAGGGAGTTGGAGAGTAGTGCCCTCCTGTACCGTGCTAGGAATGGTACAAAACTAATGCTGGGGCAGGTCTGGTCTCAGCGACAGCATGAACCAGGAGAGGCAGAAACTGGTACATGAGACCTTTGAACTCAGGTAAAAACTTCAGCATGTACTGTATGTCTAATCTGTGTTGTCTTTTCAGTCGTGGTTGTAAAGTGTGATTGAGCACAGAGGGAATTAACAGACATAGGGACTTTGAAGGTATTCTGCTGTATATTATGGCATGTACAGAAGTTTCTGTATGCTTGGAGAGCAAAATGCCCCTGACTGGCCCATACCTAGAGCTTCGCCTAGCCCAATTTACAGACAATGTCCTTCCGGATTGCCTTCTTCCCAAGCAACCACCCCCCCCCGGTAACGCTCCCTAGAACCCCTAGCTGTACCTTATTATTTATATACTAGACTAATTGAAGCCTTTGTACACCTTTGTATTACTGGAATTGCTTTGTGTGTTCTTTTATTGTATCTCACCTGTAATGCTCTCCATTGTTGTACTCCACCACCAATTGTTGTCTACCCTCCCTGTGACAAGGTGCCTTTGTAAAGGAGTCTTTAGGCGCTTTTACACTGGCAGTCTTGCAACAGAATAAGCATTATGGAAGGACCTTATCGTTCCATCCAATGCTGTGTAAACGCTATTTGTTCCATTGTAAAAATGAACGGTCGCCTGAAACGCACTCCGTGGTGTAGGTGGTTTGTCCCAAATGTGCCGTTGCAGCGTACAGTGTGAAGCACCCATTGCAGAGCAAACAACTGTAGCTCTAGCAAGGAGTACTGCACCGGTATGGATGGCAGGGCACTTTATGGCGAAGTATAGAACTCGTGTAATCAGAACGTGGAGCGGAACATGCTGTATCGGCGCTACACAGGTAATGCTTGTTTCGGCACAGCAGCGTGTGTGTAAAAGGGCCTTTTGACTCAAAGGTTGTAAATCTGAATTGTGAAATAAAATTGCCAACAGAAGTCATAAGACCTTGTGTGGCTCATTGACACAAGCAATTACAAAACCGGAAAAAAATAAGTGGTAGAATCAAATATTTAGTTTATGTAGTTCTATGTGTTGAATGGGGGTGGAGGGCGGGCAAGTTGTGATGTACCCAAGCAAGTGCTGTTGCTAATAAAAAAAAAAGGCATTTTTATATCTGTTTAAAAACTATTTCTGTCTGCTTACTGACTTCTTTGGCCTATCATAAAAATGAGATGACTCATACCATGGGGTTATCCCAGTAAAGGACATTTTAAAAGAATAAAAAAATATTTTATTTAAAAATGTATTTTCTTTGGAATAAATTGTTCTATATAATAAAATATGTTTTGCAAAAATAGCAATCAGACTTGAAATGATATTTTCAGAAACTAGATAGCAAAGTGACTTTGTTCCCATATTTCTATAGTTATTGTATTTATTTTTTTTACTGAGATAAAGTTGGGCGATACGTTAAACTGTACTGCAGGACAATCTGGGATGGGTTGGCTTTATGGTAATGTCATAATGTGCTTGAGTGAGTGACATTTGTGAACTTGTTTACTTGGATTGCCATTAATTTGTCTGCAATTTGTCTTTATCACCAAATCTCTTTCAGCTTTTCTCATTTTTACATGTTTCGGATGTGCTGCTGCCCAGCTGCAGTCTTTTGGTAGTTTGTGTTTTTTTGGGGGTGGGAAGGTATTTTGGGCAACATACTGTCATGGGAACTGTGGGGACTCTGGGGATGGTGCTAGGGTGCAACTAACAAAGCATGGGGAGGGAGGAAATGAGTAGAAATTGCATTAGAAATACCCTCCAAAATGCACCAAAATGTTAAAAAATTTCTGAGGGCCTAAGCGGCCCACCAGACCCCCAGCCTATTATTTTTATTTTTTACCTGACTTCAGCTCCCCCATCTATAGGACTCCTGGATCTGCCCCTGCTGACTGCCCCACCCTGGTCCACTGTTCTGGTAACCCGATCGAAGAAATCAGTCCTGTTTGGTTATAAGATATATATATATGTATTTTTTTTTTTTCATTGCAAAACACCTCATTAATGCATCAATTAGGGTTCCAGTGACAAAAATGGGCAAATGCAGTGTTAGAGTTTCCAACCCTAACTCCCCACCCTACTCTGCATGCACTAGCAAGTGTTTTGGGTGTGCCTTGAGGTGGGCAGCCCTAACACCCCATTCCATGAGTAAATAAGCTGAGATGGGTACAGCATAGGAGAATGGGGTGAGCATTAGGGCTGACTACCCCTTCCTCACCCCAACGCCTGTTGGTGTATGCAGGGTGGACGTGGGGTGTTAGGGTTAGAAACCCTAACACCACAGTCCTCATTGTTTGTCACTGGAACCCTAACTGATGCATTAACAAATTTTTTTGCAACAAATGTCCTTACTTTTTGAGATTAAAAGAAACAAGAACACTTCCTCAACACTTTAGCCCTCAGGCTCTGAACCCACCGGGCACACAGCCCGGACTTGCATGCTGCTTTGGGTTACACAGCCCGAACTTGTACATGGTCCTGGGTTTTCCCTGGCTCGGCTCCCTTGCTGGCCACTCGGACACCTTCCATACTTCATGGAAACATTTTCGGGTGGCTCCCTAAACCACCTAAGAGCACCTCGGCTCCATCAGAGAATTCTTCCTTTCAACCCCACATCTGGGTACTTTCCTCAGGCACTGGCCAAGTACCTGAGAGAAAGTAAAAGGTGTCTCAGAGCAAATCCATAGAGGTGAATTTGGTTACTACTGATGGGGGGTCTCCCACCTCTCGCTCCCACAATCCATACCGGCCATTTCTCTGGACAGTAAACACCTCATCCTGTAAAGCTTTGCAATGTAGATTCTTGCTAAATGTAGATCACATTCCATCTACTTGTCTTGCTTCCCATTTGTGCTGGACTTGAACATACTTTTAAGTGGCATTGTCCATTTCTCTAGACCTCCCACAGATTAAGCAGTCCAATCCCCACTTTCCAACAGTTCAGGTGAAAAAACACTTGGCCCTTTTTCAGAGCGAAATCACCCTTTGGTTGCAGGTGCCCCACAGGCAATTCCTCCACAAGGAATTTCTCTCTCTCTCTGAGCTTCTGGTGCCTCAGCACAACTTGAATAGGCAGCTTCTTTCCCTTAGCCGGACACAGGAGGGTTGCCCCTGGAAAACAGGCAAAAACCTTCCCCCCATCCCCTCAGGGATGGGGCTCTTTGAACCATTGAAAGCAGTCTCCACCACTTCAATTACCAGTTCCTGTGTTCCTTTTCAGGTGGAAACACACAACTTCCAAAGGCAGCTCTAGAACAGAGCTTAAAGCTCTGAGAGCCTGTAGACACTCAGCTGTACTACTGTCTCTCACTCAGACTGCACACAGACTGAATTCAAAATCCCCAGTGTTATACACTAACCTCCAACTGCAACATTCCAGTGTGGCTTATGCAGCTGTGAAAGTTCTAAGATGATGTCATCCCTCAGCCTCAGCTGAGACTGAGAACAGAGTGAGACAGTGTGAAATCCATTTAACTGGAGTTTCACAAGCTGCCTTCCCTGCCTACCACTAGGTCTTACTGGGATTCTAGTAACCCCGGGTAACAGGGGGGTTGCACATTTATTAGTTAAAACACTACATATCACAGCACCCTCCCCACAGCACCGTTTTGCATGTGATGACGTATGCTTTTTCAAGAAGTGGCAGGTAATATGAATACACCTGTTAAATAGCACCTGCTTAAAGAGGTAGCCCCTTAAAACCATCTTAATGATTCATCCCACTTGCCCATATAATACTAATCACACACGTTACTAGATGTGGAAATTTAGAATACATTCATTGTTAAATACATCTAAGTTCTTGCATATATACACTAAATAAATAAAACAGAAGGATATAAGGATCAGAATAAACTATCTAGAAATATATATATATATATACATACACACATATACATATATGGAGATTAGGTGTACATCTATTACATTATATTAACTGTATTAGCTGTTTGCATCCATTAGATTGCACTATCCTGAACCTTCATCTGCATCAGAGGAGGAGAAGGACCTGGAAGTTCCGATCACTAGTGACCTGAAGTACTCCACGCAGTGCAAGAAAGCAGCAGCAAAGGTGAATAAGATGCTGGGATGCATATCTAGGGAGATCAAGAGTAGGAGAGAGGAGGTTATACTGCCCTTGTACAGGTCACTGGTAAGGCTGTATCTAACGTATGATATTAAGTACTGGTACCCACACCTCAAAAAGGACATTAACCTGCTGGAAAAGGTCCAGAGGAGGGCTACAAGGATGTTAGCTGGTCAGCAGGGTAAGGCATACGAGGAGAGGTTGAGGGCACTGAACATGTACTGCTTGGAAGACAGGCAAGAGAGAGGGGACATGATTGGGACCTACAAGTACTTGAAAGGGATAAATAAGATTGATAAGGAGAATCTCTTTAAGTTGAGTGGCAATCTTAACATGAGGGGGCATAGTCTTAGCTGGAGGGTGGGAGGTTTAGGAGGGAGGTCAGGAAGCACTTCTTCACAGAGAGGGTGGTGGACACTTGGAATACGCTGCTGGAAGAGGTCATCTCGTTGAAGACGGTGGGCAGCTTTAAGAGAGGCTGGGATAGGCATAGAGAGAAGGTAAAATCATGGGAAGAGAGGAGTGGGGAGGGAGGGCAGGGACATTAGCTCAAGCTGTGGACATAGAAACATAGAAACATGGACTTTGACAGCAGATAAGGACCACTTGGCCACCAATCTGCCCATTTCCCTACCTATTGGATAAGCTGCAGATTCTAGTTAACCAACAGCCTACTTCCTGCAACCCCCTACCACAATTGCCTTATTCTGTCCCATGCATGTTTGAATTCCCCCCACTGTTTTAGACCCAACAACCTCCCCAGGAAGGTGGTTCCATGCATCCACCACTCTCTCCATGAAAAACATTTTCCTCACATTACCCCTGAGCCATCCCCCCTCTATCTTTAAATTGTGTCCTCTTGTTCTTGCACATCTCTTTTTCTGAAAGATGCTACCCTCCTGGACTTTGTTGATTCCCTTTAGGTACTTGAACATTTCTATCATGTCACCCCGTCCATCCTTTCATTAAGGGTATACATATTCAGCTCTCTCAGTCTCTCTTCATATGGTTTCTGATGCAGACCCTGCACCATTTTAGTTGCCTTCCTCTGGACTGCTTCCATCCTGTCTATGTCCTTGTGTAGATGGTGTCTCCAAAACTGCACACAGTATTCCAGATGGGGACTCACCAACCGTCTGTACAGAGGGATAACCACTTCCCTTTTTCTACTTGTGATGCCCCTTCCTATGCATCCCAGTATCTCCCTGGCTTTCCTTACTGACTTCTCACATTGCTTACCCACCTTTAGGTAATCTGATATGACTACCCCCAGGTCCCTTTCCATTTTTGTTGTCGTTAGTACCTCCCCTGCTATTGTGTTCTCTTCTCCTGGGTTTTTGTTTCCCAGGTGCATTACTTTGCACTTCTTTGCATTGAATCTAAGTTGCCATATGTCTGACCAATCCTCCAACCTTGCCAAGTCCCTTCTCATCCTTTCTACCCCCTCTTGTGTATCAACTCTGTTACAGATCTTTGTGTCATCTGCAAATGGACCCTGCAACACGAGCCGACTTGATAGACCAAATGGCCTTCTTCTGCTGGCTTCTTCACATGTTCATATGTACACAGCACCCAGACACAGCGGCACCAAAACACAGGACAAATAGATGATTCTGTCAAACCCCGTAACCAAAGCCTGCCAGGTAGCAAAATCTTATAGCTGCTCAAATGCATTAGATGGCATAGCCATCTACTTAAACGGAGCCCAGAATACTGGACCAAGATAAAAGGTGCAATTACACTAATGAACAAGTTGTATTTCTTCCTTCTGTAAATGTATTTGCCATTTTCTGCTTAACTTGGTAGCTGTCTACTCCTAAAGCCTTCGAGGTAGCACAATCTGATAGCTGGCTGTCAGAATATGCTACCCTCTGTGTAAGTGGCACGCAAAACACTAGAGCAACATAATGGCTGCTGTTACATTATTGCATAAGCCTTATTTTTAATTTTTGTTCATTTATTTTCTGCTTTAGTGTGCAGTGGGTACCTCATTACCTTAGTATCTCTCCAGGTAGCACGGTCTTAGAGCCGATCCCTTAGATTGCGTTACATTCAGTCTAAGCACCACACAGAACACTGGAGCAACATAATAGCTATGTTACATTACTGCACATACCCTATTTTTAAGTTGTATTAATTTGTTTTCAGTTTTATGTATGATGGGTACCACATTACCTCAGTATCCCACCAGATAACACAATCTGAGAACTGATCTTATCTCTTAGCTTGCACTACTCTCAGTCCAAGCACCACACAGAACAATGGAGCAACATAACAGCTGCTGTTACGTTACTGCACAAGCCTTATTTTTAATGAATGTTCATTTATTTTCAGTTTTTGTGTACAGTGGGTACCCCAATACCTCAGTATCCCTCCAGGTAACACGATCTGAGAGCTGACTGCATCCTTCAGATTGTACTATCTTCTTTCTGAAAATCAGACAGGACACTGGAGCAACATAATACCTGCCATTGCATTACTAAACAAACCTTATTTTTAATTTTGTGTTCATTTATATTCAGCATTAGTATACAGTGGGTACTCCATTACCTCACAGTCCCTACAGGTAACACAATCTGAGAGCTGATAGCATCCCTCAGGTTGCACTACCCTCTTTCTGAGCTTGCCACAGAACACTGGAGCAACGTAATGGCTGCCATTACATTACTAAACAGGCCTTATTTTTAATATCTGTTAATTTATTTTCAGTTTTAGTGTGCAATGGGTACTCATTACCTTAGTACCTCTCCAGGTAACACAATCTGAGAGCTGATCGCATCCCTCGGATTGCATTATCCTCTGTCTAAGCACCACACAGAACACTGGAGCAACATAACTGCTGTTGTTACATTACTGCGTGAGTAGTGTCCCAGCAGGGTGTGCCCAGGGCATGGACGCAGTAGGTGTCCGGCCCACTTCCCTCTCACAACACAGCAAGAGGGAGTGTGGGCTGCCCAAGTTTTGGCCTGGGGAACTGGTCAGCATCCATCCCAGGAGCAAGGATGGCACTAAGAGGAGGCTTCCCCAGACAACAAAGTTAGGAGCCAGTTGCCAGTCATTCCTGGGGCTCCAAGAGTGGCAAGGTCGAGGACACCTCAGGGCTCTGAGGGTGTCCAGTGACAGTTACGGAACCCTGATAGCCACCAGGAAGGGACCACAGGCACTGAAAACAGTTCTCAAAGACATCAGGATCAGACTGTGGAGTGGTCCATATTTTGGCATTATAGTGGGACCATTGGGAGAGTGTGGGAATCCCAGGGAGGCATCTACTCATGGGAGGTCTACCAGTGGTTTTTGGTCCTGTGCCAGCTTCCTCCAAAGACATTGTGGATGACCCTGGGGAGGGACAACTCTAGAGAATGCCCACTATAGAGTCATCACACCTAAATACCAGCAGGCAAAGCTGTTGGGAGGAATACAGGAGGTAAATTGGGCAGGAGCCCACAGGAGCTCGGTTCCACCACCTCTTAAAAAACTGTATGACAGTCCCACCACTTCTGTCATCTTTATCCATTGACTACTATAAGAAAATTCCACCACCTAGAAATGACAGTTCCACCAGCTAGAAATCCAGATAGAAGAGTTCCCCCAGCTAAACATTTCCAGGTCAATCACTGAAGGAATGGCAGGAGTAGTTCCTCAGGGGCTCTATGATGCTAGTTCGACAACAGTTTCATTGAATGGCATCACAGCGACAGAATGTATGTCGACCATTAGTTGCAGTTGACATAAAATCCGAAGGACTCCCACTCCTTTTTTTCTGTTAAGGGTTTCGGCCCCCCAACCCCTCCCCCCAAATCAGAGTTGATTCAGGGAAGGGGTGCAGGACCAGGAGACAGTGTGCCCGGGTCTCTGGCACACCATTACAGTGAACTGTTGATGTCGGCATCAATGTAGTTCGCTGTAATGGTGTCACTGTTGGGGGGGTATACCATTCCTCAACAGGGCACTTTCAGCCCCTACCACTGGAAAAATGGAAAGATTCAAGTCAACAGAACAGGGTTTGTCAGTAGGCACTTGTGGTTGTGTGGAATCTGATCCTCCGGTCCTTTAAGTGAATCAACTTTGGCAGAGAGCAGATCATACAGGGGAACGCACAAACACCTGATGTTTCTCTTGTTGTTTATGGATCTTACTACCAAAAGCAAATATGACTTCTTGGTGCCTCTGAAGCATGAGTTTAGACAAGGCGTTCAAGACCAATCAGGATTGGTGTGCATAAATACAGAAGCACTCACAGAAACTGTAATGGCAGCTGAAGCAAAGAACAGTGTCTCTAACCACTAGCTAGGGGAAAGTAGGGCTCCATTGGCAGCATTATGCTCTAGAAGATTCAGAGAAGCTTAGCCAAGCAGTTAATTAATAAAGTGACTGAAAGGAAAGAGAATGTCAAGGAATTAGAAACATAAAATATACTGTCCTGAAGCCAGCCCAGTGCACTGAGGGCTGAGGCACTTGATGCCTTACCTTGGGCTACGCAGGTGACCCAGGTTCGGGAACAACCTCAGGTCACTGGGGTGCCGGTGTATGGTGGGGGGGAGGGAGGAGCAGGACTGAGTAAGCTGGCAGAGATACTACTAAAATTGCCTAGAATGCAGATCTCCAGAGTGAAGAGGTCCTCAAGTCCCAACAGTGGGCCTGCGTTTACCTTAATTGCACTCCATAAATTATGAAATAACTCGTAATCCCGCGAAATGTATAAGAGGGAGACTTTTTCCTCATTACACATGGTGCAGGAATTTGTCTGGAGTCTGCTCATCTTCAAATCAAATCATCTTTATTTATAAAAGGCGCCTTTCCAAACTAAGGCGCCTGTACAGTAAAAACATATTATATAAATATCCAAATAAAATAAGACTAAAAATACGATAGCAGCTTTAGTAGTTGGGAAATGCCAAACTAAAAAGATACATCTCTAAAGCAATCTTAAAACTCTGGACGGTCAGGCAGTCTTGTACCCGATGAGGTAGAGAATTCCACGGGGTCAGGGCCACAAAACTAAATGCCCTTGCCCCAGATGTTTCTAAACGAACCCTGGGAATCTCTAGCAGTTCCTCATCGGTGGATCAGAGAGGGCGGAATCTTGTGCAGTTTCACAGGCATAAACTAAAGATGATTCAAAATGTTAAACTGTGTGAGGCATGATTCATTATTTTTATTTATAGATAGATATTTGACCAAAGCTTCTCCCATTGGAGCTGTCTATCTACGAACTCAGGTTTGCCAGTAGTGGAAACTGCCATCAGATTTGTATGGGAAGTGGCTTAATATGATATGATCTAACGAGGATATTGAATGAGGTAGCTTGGCTTCAGAAGAGAGTGCAGCTATCAATTCAGTGTGGTTGTGTTGCCATGATGGGGGCCCATGTGTTATGCCACCATATGCATGACTTGCATGAATGCAACAGTCTGTTACCTGAGTTCAGGCTTTGAAAGTGCTGAATGGTGTAGGCTGTCCTCTCACTACTAGTTGTGCAAGAGAAGGCAGAGTGATCTCAGGCCAAAAGGTGGGTTTTATGGGACAGCCAGCTATTTTGAAATTAGGTTGGTTAAAGATTGTCTGGCTTAGGTCCTTGGCATGGTGCATACTCAGCAGTTTGCACATTTGGTGGTGGACTCTGATAGAAATACCAATTACAGAGTTTTTAAGGCATTTAGGAAGGGCTTTGGGGGCAATGCGTAGTGGTGTGGCTAGATCTAAATGTTCTCCTTGACAGAGCTGTTGCTCAGTAGTGAACCACTGAGGTGGATAAGCCTGGGGTACATTATCTTAGTTGTCCTTCCTCCAGCTCATGTGTTTACTTGCTTGTGCTGCAAAGTAATATGTGGTGAAGTGTGGAAGATGTAGCCCACCTTGCTGCTGAGGTCTTGGGAGCTTGGTGTAGGCCCTGCGGTGGCCTTTGTTAGCCCATATTAATTTTGAAATTTGTGCATGCAAGATTGTGAACCGTTTAAGCAGAAGACAGACATTCATTATATTGAGGGGGTACAGGACTCTAGGAAAGATGTTCATCTTTATGATGTTAGTGTGCCCCATAGTTTGTATTTTTTTAGAGCTATTTGGTCCCCGTCGCCTCCTCCCGCCAACTGGTGATAGGGACACATAGGTATTTTTACAGGTTTTCTCCCCTGACCCCCGAGGCCCTGCCACACAGTCGTGCTAGCGTGTGGAGGCATGCTACGCACCCCGTAGTGCCAGCTCAGCCCCTTCCACCTCTCATAACTGTTTGCCACCACCTCTCCACCTATGCTACGCACTGGACCTCCACCTGGTGGGAGCAGAACTACGAGGGGGGCGCCAACGCACCTTCATCACCCTTGGGAGAGGAGAGCTGCCCATCGGCACGCTCGATCCTGCTGTGCCCTCCCCCCCCACGCCAGCACCATGACGGCCCAAGGTCGTTCTTGAACCCAGGTGTCTGACGTAGCATGAGGTGTGGTGTCCAGTGCCTCAACCCTCAGCACCACCGGGCCGGCTAGTGCACCCCTTAGTTTGAGGGGGAGAGTACTCCATCTTTTCAAATCTTGCTTGCTTTTTATGATGCGCTCATCAAGATTACTCTGCCGCATAATAAGTTTATGGTGTATAGTAGAATGTTGTTCTGTATAGAATTCCATCCCTTTCAAAATTCTGTTCTACCACAGTTCCAAAGGTCATGGAATGTGATTCTACCCTACTGTGGTAGAACAGCATTCTAGAACCTCAAGAAACTGCATGAGTTGGTTTCATTTTGAAAGCAAAAGAACTCATGCACACATATTTCACACAGTACTATATACCATAAAAAATACAGGATGAACAACTCTTTGCACAACCAGTGTGTTCTGCCACCTTGGGGTCCTGATTCCCATGGACCTCTCGAGCTTTGCTCTCGAGGTCAGAGGGAATCAAAACCTTTCTGTGGCAGAACACACTGGTTGTGCATAGTTGACCATCCAGTGTTCTCTATGTTTTGACTTAGTTCTGTGTCCAGAAGGTATCTTAATGTTTTGGGTGCCCAATCTAATCCCATTAAATTAACTTCATGCTTTGTTACTGCTGCATTCAAGGGCACCACTTGAGTCTTGCTAAGATTTAATTTATAGTCTGAGAGCCGCATTCCTTTTTCATGGCTGGTGCTGTGAGTATAGATGTATAGGATGTGCCCCCATAGCGCCGGGCATAGAATATACAGAGATTTTAATATATTTCCTACATTTGGGCAATACATCGGAAGAGGCAAAACCGTGTCAGCATCTCGCGTTTTTGCCAGCGCGATCTCCCAGGTGGCTGCACTCCATTTACCAACATGTCGGCTCCAACATGGGGAAAATGTAATTTTACAAGCGAGCAGGTATTTTTATTCTTTAATATGTATAGGGGGACTACAGGGGGGTCGGGGTTCTGCAGCCACAGCCTATGGAGAAGTGGCTCCATTTCATTTGCAAGTATCACTCCTTTAACCCAGTGAGTACATTTCTCAGGAAAGTCAAATTTTGTTAATACAATGAACAGGAAGGCCTAGGATACACAGTCAAAGGCCTTCTCTACGTCTAGGAAGACCAAGGCTGCTGGGGTATCGGGCTCCTCAGATGTAGAGGAGACATGTTCCAGTTTTCTTAAATGATCTGAGGACACCCTTTGAGGCATGAAGCTGACCTGATCTGGAACTACCGAGGAGCCCCATACTTTATTTACCCTCATAGCTAGTACATTCACCAAGATTTTCATATCCTGATTTATCAGGGATGTGAGGCAATAGCTTGTTACTTGCTTAGGGTCATTCCCTGGTTTGAGAATGAGACTAATCATGGCACTAGTTAGTTTGTTGTCATTCACCCCCTGGGCATATATGTATGTGAACGTGAGTGTCAATTTGGATGTTAATTCTGACTCTATCACTTTATAAAAACAAGCATTTGTCAATGCCGAATGTTGTCTTGTTAGCATTGGCATTGGTAGAGCAGGAATTAGAGAGATGCATAATAGGAATGGCAGTGAAGCAGTGAACTGACGCCAACCCCACCCTGCAGAGACTGACATGCATTGGGGTGTGCCTTTGGGTCATCGGCTATAACGCTCATGCCATTTCAGCTCATCCTACCTTGCAGACACCGACAAGTGTTGCGGTGTGCCATGGGGTCTTCAGGCCTTACGTTCACCAAAGTCCATAAGGAAATACACTGAGATGGGTGCAGTATAGGAGAATGGGGCAAACTTTGGGGCCAAAGACTCCAAGACACACCTCAATGCCTGTCACTGGCTGCAGGCTGGGGGTGGAATGGCATGAACATTACGGCTGACAATCCCAAGTCACACCTCTGACGCCTGTCAGTCTCTACAGGGTGGGGCGTTACAGTTGGAAACCCTAATGCCCCAGACATTTGTTGGTATTTTCACTCCAAATTTTCAAAATGGCCTTTTTGTGATCCCACCTCATGAACAGTTGCACTAACAGTTCATTAGCTGAAAGGTGATTTTGCACAGCGACTGCACCATTTGGCGCCACAGGTGCGAAAACACATTTCGGGCAGGATGTGAGAAATGGCAGCTATACTGTTCATGAGGAGGTGTAAAAAAATGGCAATGTTGAAAATCTGGAGTGAAAATATGAAAGATTGGTGAAGTCATGAGCATGTATAGAAACTGCGCAACACACTCCTGTAACGCAGTTATTTTGGGGATTTTTTTAACCAAATTTTCAACATAAGTATTTTGGGACTTCCGCTCATGAACAGTGGCACTGTGATTTTTTGTGAACTTTCTATTTTATTCTCCTCCCCTCACCCTGGAGCTGCGCTTCTTCGGGAGTCGCCTAGACCTACCCCACGGCTTGCTTTACCTTGAATCCCTTGAGGTTCCCCCATGGAGCCAAGGTTGTACCCCACCAGGCGAGTATGGGGCGGGGCCCTGATGCCCCGATATCTTCAAGTGTCATCAGGTTCTCCGGTGGTCAGGCAGGCAGCTGTAATTAGACTCAGGTTGGCGCTCCGTCTACCCATGCTCCGGGATGCATTTTCCTCCTGTTTTTCTCCCCACATGCAGTGTGCACCCTGACATCAAGGCGCCGTGCGCCGATGTCCACCACATGTCTTGACCAGTCCCTCCTGTGACTGCAGGACTTGCCATACCTTGAGCCTCCGCCCGGGGTCAGGCAAGCTGCAGACCTTGGTCCCATCCCTCCCCCCGGAGAAGACGAGCAGTCATGGGACGCTCAAGTCTTCTCCAACGGCCGGCCCTCTAGTGGTCCGGGCTCACTCCCGAACCCAGGTCACTGGCATCACAAGAGGAAAAAAAAACGCTGCGCCAACAGGCCGGCCCAGTGACACTATGATTTTGTTACTCTGTTCAGAAAGTTAATTTCCCACAGAGACCACGCCATTGTGTGCCAGATGTGCAAAAACACATTTCAGGCAGGATGTAAAAAATGACAGCTGTAGTGTTCATAAGGAGGTGTGAAAAAATGGCAATGTTGAAAATCTGGAGTTAAAAAAATTATTGAAGTTACGAGTGTGTGTGGAAACTGCACATGCACACTCGTAATGCAGTAATTGTTTTGGAATTTTTTCACCAAATTTGCAACATAGGCATTTGGAGACCCCACCTCATGAACAGTGGCACTGTCATTTCATTAATCAATCCTGAAAGGTGATTCCATGCAGTGACCGCAAAATGACCTTTCAGTACCGAATAGTGAGATGACAGTGCATGTATTCATGAGGTGGGGTTCCCAAGAACCCCATGTTGAAAATTTGGAGCCAAAAATTCAAAAAAAATGGCTGAGATATCCACCTAAGTTGAAACCCCCCACCAATGATGCCATTATATAGCTTACAATTTCTTCATTTTGCAGTGCGGCTTTGAAGAGTCCAGATACGTCCCGCTCCAAGGCGACCACAGCGCCAGACCTCCAGAGGTAAGTATGGGGTGAGGAGAGTGCAGGGAAGTGGGGTGCTCAGAGGGTGGGTGCGAGTTGGGGGAGGGGCGCTGGGGACTATGAGGGACCATTTTCCTTTTTACAGGGAAAAACCAAAAACAGACATTGAGGGATGGTTTTCTTTCTTTACAGGTGAACTAAAACAAATGTTGGGCACACTGGGGTGGGCTCCCAGTGTGCCTCATGAGTTTCGGGGGATGTTGGCACACTGGGGTGGGCTCTCAGTGTGCCCCATGAGTTTTTTTTGGGGGCTGATGCAGATGGGGCTTGGGCCCTGTCAGCAAAGAAAGTGTGTGTGTGTGTGTGTGTGTGTGTGTGTGTGTGGTGGGGGGGTTGATGCCGACGGGGATTGGGCCCCCGTTGGTAAAGAAAGTGTGTGGGGGTGGGGTGGGGGAACATGCCGACATGAGGGATTGGCCGCCCCCGATGTTGGTACGGGGACTGTGTGTGGCTGATGGCAGGAGCCGCCATGTTTATTGAAAGGTTTCACCAGGAAAGGCACGTTGGCGAGGCGTGTCACCTGCTGCTGCATGACGAGCTTGTCTCTGATTGCAGCGGCACATTTCTTTCAACTTGGTGGCACTTTCCATAATTTCCGCATCAGCGCTAGCATGCTCATTAATTGCTCCGATTGGCAAAGAGGTGGTAGGGAGTGGGGAAACATGCCATTGCAGAAGGTTAGCCGCAGATGTCGGAAATTGGGATTGTGTGCAGTGGACGGCAGGAGCCGCCATGTTTATTGAAAAGTTTCACCAGGAAAGGCACGTTGGGGAGGCGTGTCATCTGCCGCTGCATAATGAGCTTGTCTCTGATTGCAGCCACAGCTTTCTTTCAACTTGGTGGCACTTTCCATAATTTCCGCATCAGCGCTAGCATGCTCATTAATTGCTCCGTTGGCAAAGAAAGTGTGTGGGGTGGGGAAACATGCCAACGTGGGGGAATGGCCACCCCTGATGTCGGAAATTGGGATTGTGTGTAGTGGATGGCAGGAGCCGCCATGTTTATTGAAAAGTTTCACCAGGAAAGGCACGTTGGGGAGGCGTGTCATCTGCCGCTGCATGACGAGCATATCTCTGATTGCAGCGGCATATTTATTTATTTTTTTGAATGATATTTCTGTCCTCCTGGTGGCACTAAGTGCCCTCAGCTGTGACCCCCAGCACCGCCTCCGAGGATCAGACCCCCTCCCTTAAGCACCCACAACATATCTTTCATGACAGGGTGGTAGGGAGCGTCTTGACCCACCCACAATGGATCCAGCCAGGGAGGTGCCATCTGGGGGGCACAGGGCCATGGGGACAGGTTCTTGCTGCCAGGACTATTTCTATTTTCTCCCTTTTGTGTAGAGGTTTGGCATGCAATGATGCCTGCGGAGAGAGCACACACGCTTCCACACATGCTCTCTCCAAGTATCTGCCTCATTACCTCTCCTTTTAGCAGCGTCGGCGCACTGGCCCCCAGCAGCCACTAGGGGTCAATCGAGCATCAACTGCTGATAGCCCTCCACCCCAGAGAAGGAGAGCAGTCCCACAGATGCTCAATCCTTCTCCGCTGCCCCCCGGTGGCCTGTGCTCATTCCCGAACACAGGTCGCTGGCGTAGCGCGAAGCAAGGTGTCCAGTGCTTCAGCCCTCAGCACCACCGGGCCGGCTTCTGGCACATTTCTTTCAAGTTGGTGGCACTTTCCATAATTTCTGCATCAGCACTAACATGTTCGCTAATTGGGGGATGAGGGACGCACCTACTAAAGTGTGGTCTGCATTCGCCAACACTGACACACCTCTCAATGTGGTACTACCACAAGATGTTGCTTGCGCCTGCATGCAAAACAACATAACTAGCTGAAAAGCAGTCTGGTTCAGGTGCTTTATCTGGGGTTAGGCTTTGTATTGCTTACCCAACCTCCTCACATGTTACTGGCTCAGCTAGGAAGTCCTGGTGGTCTTGGGTTAAGGTAAGTAGCTGGATCTTTGCCAGGTACCTTTCTATATTTGCTATCTGTGGGGGAGGTGTGGTTTCAGCATATAGTGTTTGGTAATAAATCTGGAATTGGTTTACTATATCCCCGCATGTATCGTATAGGATCTGGCTCTGATCTTGGCACATGGCCTTGATGAGCCTGGCTGCTTCCTGTGCTTGAGCTGAAGAGCCATGATTTACTGGCCATCTCCCCATGTTCTACGTACTTGTCATGAGAACAGAATATGGCATGCTTAGCTTACTCTCTGTTGAGCTCCTCGTACTTAGCTTTTAAGTTATGTAACTGGAGCCAGGTAGTTCACTAGTTGTGAGCGATAGTCTGGTTTGTATTGCTCATAATTTCTTTGAGAAAAATCCTTGGCTTTAGCTTTGTACATTTTTTCCCCTTATGGGAGCTAGTCAGGTAAGCCCACCTCTAGGAAAGCTTTTCAGAGCTGCCTGCATTACATCTAGTTGTTTATGGAGCCATTATTAGTTTCATCAAATTGTTTGATAACATTTGGAAAGGCTTTTGCCTTGAGTTCGCTGGCCAAGCAGCCAGCCACTCCCACTTCCTGTGCTATATAAGTAGTTCCTCTCAGCCTCATTGTGAAGCATTTTTTCTTTGCCCCACCATCCTCCCCATCTCCTCCAGCAGCAGCACTTCTCTCCTTAGGGGGATCCCTAAGGTACCTTTAGCCATGGGAATCGTCCTATGGCACCTCTAGGGGTGGAACCCTCTCCGAGGGTCCTTGTCTTTCGTACCCCTACAGAGTAGTAATTCCTCTGGAATAGAGAGTGCGAACAGCCAAAACCAAACTAACACAGTTGCACAAGCATAACACTATATTGGCTGAGTAGGACAGTGAACTTATATTTTACCTAATGTCTGCTTATCTATTAGAAGTTAACGTTTATTCTCCAGCACGTATCTTTCTCTGAACACTGGGAGAAGACGTGTTGGAGGAGCATTGGAGAGTGATCAGGTATGACTCTTGCCAGAATTTGGATGTTGTACAAGCCATGAAGTAATGCCTGACTAACCAGAAAGTAATCTATTCTGGACAGGGTGTTGTGTGGGATAGAATAAAAAGTGTAATCTCAGGTTTGTGATTTCAGCATTCTCCACAGATCTAATAAACCTAATGTGTCACATAGTTCCCTTAGTGCCCTTTGAGCTGGAGATAAGCCACCTTTTCTACCCTTAAATTTATCCAGGTCATTGTCAAACACCAAGTTCCAGTCCCCCGCAAGTATGATGGGTAGGTGGACATACACAGCTAGGATGTTAAGCAGGTGCATAAAGAACTGAGATTATTGATGTTCAGTCCATAGATGCTACCTATGACCATGTCAGAGTGGTCTACATGGCCAGTTAGAAATAGATAACACCCCTTAGGGTTGGCAGTAGTTTGAGTTAGCTGAAATTTCACACTCGTATATAAATGTGATCACTCATCTTTGCCTAGTGCTGTTTCCTGTTGCAAATGCCTGCCTGCCCAGTCTCTACAAAATAAAAGGGTCTTGCCCTCCAGTAAGTGTGTTTCTTAAAGCACTGCTATCAGACCCTCCAGTCCTCTGTTTTGCTTAAGAATCTAATATCTTTTATTCTTGGCTGTCACACCGGATATACTGTGTTACCTAGAAACTCAGCATCCTGACGCTCAGGATACTGAGTTTAGATAGCTGAAATTCACAAACCCGATGGCACCACGTGCCCGACATAATGTCGGGCAACAAGGCAACAAATGCCATTTCTTACAATGCGGGGGGCTGTGCCCCCCACACCCCTCAGACTAAAATAACTAACTCTGAGGGGGAGCAGATCCCGGAGTAAAAAACTAACAGTTATGAGGGACAAAAGTATTTGGTTGGACCAGAACCTGGGTCCAATGGCATACGCTGGCCGAGGTGTCTGTGCTGCAGCCCTCCACACCATGGGGGCAGCTCAGCCAGCTTCTGGATCCAATGGTGTTTTCAGGGGGTAATGTAGCAAGCCATCTGCTGCCTTACCCTGTTCCGCGACACCATTGGGCATGCATCTGTCGGCATGATCGCTATTGGGACGCTGTACCTGTTAGGCAATAGTGCCTGGCCAGGTGCGTGTTGGGATAGTGAGCCACAGGATTACATAAGGGAACCATCATGCCTTTGACAGTCCAAGATAGATATTTCACCTTATTACTCATCCCTTATCCCAGTCATTAATAGGGCATTGCCCTGTGCTTAAGACCTCTCCACTTTCCAAATGTTCTGGTGCATTTATGATTCCCTTTTTTTTTGTTCTCTCCATTTATTGCTTTTATAAGAGAAAAAAACAATACAGATTGTATTCTCATGCAAGAGATCAGAACAGTAAATAACAAAGCATGCCATACAAGGAACAACTGATATGCAATGAAGTTTCTCCCACAGTCTGGTACAATAGGAATGGGGGGCAAAGGAAGTTCAACCATAGTCCCATAGAGTCCATACAGTGCCAGCCACTTCAGTGGCTCAGGTCATGTCCAGTAGGGAGAATATGAAGGTAAATAAAACGCACTAAAATTTAAGTGCTATTAACCAGTGCAGACATAAAATCAATCAAGGAGGAAAAAAGGCTCTCCCACTTCCCACCTCCAGCCTCACTGCAACTTCAAGAACTTCAAAGTTAACACCTTCTAACCTTCAGGTATGCTAAGTCACCCAATAAAGAGACAGTGAGAAAGAAGTAGTAAGGAAGGGTGCAGGGGGATACATTTAAAGAACACATTATTTGTGTGTGCAAACAGCAGTCCATAAAAGCCTGCTATCCCAGGCTACCCCAACCGCCCCCCCGCCACCCAATCCAAAGGTCTCAAACAATATACAGTAAACTTTTATGTAGTGTCCCATCTCAGTCTCTTAGGGTGAATAACCATTATAAAGTTCACAAACTAAACTGAAGATATGAAAGTACTCAGCCATCCTCTGACTCAGATTCCTCAGTCTCCAGTCTAGCGGTCCAATGAGTGTTAAATTCCAGCTCTGTCCATTCAATTCATCTGCCCACATCCTTCAGATCGGTCAATTGCCACGTTTTTCCACCATACGTAATCCTGAGCCTGGCAGACAATAGAAAAGAGTGAACTATTCCCAAAGCTCTAAGCTTTTGTCTCACGGCATCAAATTGTTTCCGCGGAGCTCTCGTCTAAAAGGACAGGTCAGGGAAGCATTTAACGTCATGCCACTATAGCAATAATGAGTAGGCCTCTAGGGCTGCTGCTAGTAGAACATCGCAGACCTCCACTCCCACAGTCTTCAACAAGACAGTCTGTGGCTCAGTTGTTGTGGCTGGTCTACTCCGCGGGTTAACCCAATAATGATTGCTGCAAAGCCCCCCACTCAAAATCCTCTGGTACTGATAGATTATCTGCCATCCACTGTTTTAAGAAATTCAACAGGTGGGAGCCCTCTATTCCTTCCTGCACCCCTGTCAGGTGAACATTGCCTGAACGAAGCTCATTTTCAGTGGCTTCTAACTGTAACTCCTAAGTGGCGCTATCCCAAGGGCTACTACCCCTGCCTGCTTAACTACTAACAGGGTGAGGGGCCTAGGTCCAATGGCGGGTGCCTCCACCTAGAGGTCAGGGTTTGCAGTAGTTAAATTAACTTGGTCACAGCCCTCTGGGACACTGTAACCCCCTTTCTTCCCACTACTGGCCCACACAGTGCATCAGAATTATCTTCACAATATACACTTACCCCCAGGACTGGCTCTGTCGACTGGACTCTGGGGACCACCTGTAAAACAAGATGATACAGTACAAAAGCCACAGTGTAATACTTTAACATAAATGAATACCTCAGTCAGGGTAACTTTGCTGAAACAAACAGATCTGATTTATTTAAGGAGCTGTAACAAGGAAGGGGGAAATCAGGTTAATTAGGTTAAACACATTAATAATCACAGTACTATGCGCATATTCAGAGTCCCAAATTGTCACTTTCACTGGGAACCCAGGATTGGGGGGGGGCTAGCCAGGATCGGTGCAGATGGTTGGGGCCCTGTGATGGAAAAACACTTGCACAATACCCAGTTGCAATCCAGAGCCGGAGGGCTCAGTTCGTGAAGAAATGAAAAAGCAACAATTAGATGACACACTTGCAATTCGACAAACACATGGCAGGGAGCTACCCTGGTTTGTACTCACAAACTCAATGCTGGGAACTGGATGGAAGGCAGATTGTCCTGGATTGCCAGGAGGAGCTGACCATGTGGACAAGGTCCTTGTGACTGGACCCCACGGCAGTTTAGAACAAATGGATGTAGCCTGGATTAGGCTGGGGTTTACTTCCAGCTTCATGCACTCAATTCACCGTACAGGGGATTTGAAATGTGATTCCCCAAAAGCACTACACACATTTATATGTAACAGGAAAGTACTTTACCAGGCAGGCTGCTTCTCGATCCCAATCGCAATTACTGCACAATACCTGGGAGAACATACAGCAGATTCAGTTCCTGACAGACCGAGTGCAATTCAGCAATTTCTCCAGTCTTCTACAGGGTGAGCCTGGTTTCTACTCTTCAGATCTCCTTGATTCTCTTCACAGGTCGGATTCAGTCTGAATGGGCGCTTGCACAAGCTGCAGACCGAAACTTAGGGCCTTACATGCAATTCCCGTGCTAAACCTACACACCGAAGAAGCACACAGCTCCTTGTCTCTTCACAGCCCAAACTGATCTGATCTTTCCAGTAGACAGAGACGGGCATTTCCTTTGAGTTCCTCCCAGTTCAGTTGGCTGGTTTGGCTGTCACTCACAATCAGACTCCCCCTGTTGGTGCAAAAAAGGTGCAAAGGTCAAAACTACATTTCCCAGAGGCATCTGCCATACAGTCCCATTGTGGCTGGCTGTAGAGGAGAGTCCAAGTTCTGATTCGCCCAGAGCAGGCTCCATTTTAAAGGATCCCCACACTGATTGGTCTAATTCAGCAGTTCAGAACCAACATGAGGGAGCTACTTTGCACAGACCTGGCTACAAGCAAGCAGGTTAGAACAAACTGCATTTTCATTATTACTTTAACAGGTTACAAGCAAACAACTACATCTTCTGAAAGAGCTCCCTCTGCGTATATAGCGACTGCAGAAATGGAGCGATTTGCTCAGTGGCCCAAGCAGGACTCGAACAGGGAAACACACAGACCCCCCATTTCAAAGTAATTATACTGCAGTTTGGCAGCTCTTAAAGTGACAGTACATGGAGGCATTAGGCACTCTCACTCAATTATTTTTTAAATCGGCTGAAATACAGGACACCAGCCTTGTGGAGAGCATTTAGGCTCACCCAAAGAAGGCTTTTTAGTGACTCCCATTCATAGGGTGGTTACACCCTTCCTGGCCTGGAAAGAACTTGGCATCCGCGTCAAGTAAGTACCCCCATAAACTTTAATAAAACCATATACATTTACATCACTAACATATTAAGCTTATACGTGTAATCATCAGTCAGCATCTCACCTTTGCCATAAACACATTTCTGATACTTTTCAGCACATTACTTGTTACACAGCATTATACACACATTGTACCTTAGCTCAGGTTATTACCTCTTGCACATGAAACCTGAAGAGAGGGGGCCCTTCCCTATCAGCTACTTTGGGGCTAGATGGGGCAGGGGCACCATACCTGGAGGGCAAAATAATTAACCTGGAGTTAGCTCTGATGCTCAGTTTGGGTAGTGAGTTCGAGGTCACATACACTCCCTTATGGACCACATTGAGAGGCAAGTCTACAGGCCTCCCAGGAGAATCATAGCTGGAGCGCACCACAGGCCTTACAGTTCGCCCAGTCTTTCTAGGGGGAACTGGTACAGTCTCTGCACTTTTAGGCTCACTTACAGCACTGTCTTTACTTGCCAGGGGAGTCTCCATGGGGGTAGAGAGGCTAGAACATGGGGCACTTTCAGCTCCATGATTTGCAGTCTCAGAGTCCACAACACTTGGCTCACATGGGGAGTTTTCTGACACTGGCAGTGAACCATCAGGGCACTCAACACACATTTCTTGTTCTGGTATATCACCAGTTTGTCCCAGTCCATCATTTTCCTCCTCTGAAAGCTCAAACAGTTCAACCATACACAATGATTCCATTTCTTCTGACTTGATGCTTTGCACTTCACTTTTTGGGAGCATTGGCTCCAGAGACAAAGCTGGGGGCTTAGACAGTCCAGAAGGCCCAGTTTCATCCCCACAATTGACCAGGGGGTTACCTTGAAACAACTGACTTAGTTCATAAGAAGGGTAGTAACCAGAGCTGCACTCACTTTCACCTAAAGTAGACTGACAATCACCCTCAACCGGGGTTTGGTGTGGAGGAAACCTTAAGTCAGAGACTACAGGAACAGGCCTTCTCTGTCTGGGTCTTGCAGCAACCCTAGTAGACACTCTATTCACTCTTACCGTTGTCTCCATTGAAGGGCCCACTTTTCTGGAACAATCAGGAAAGGCCATAGCAAGGGCTTGAGTAGATGATCTAGCCACAACAGGACTTGAGTTAGCATTCCCTGGACTCTCACTGTGAACATTGTGGGCACTCCTTGTCCATCGCTTTGCTTTTCGGATCTCCCCTCGAAGCCGGCTCACCACTTTCTCCATGTCCGGCTCAGACCAGCACTCTCTTTTCATATGGCCATCCTCCCCACAATTGTGACAGATGACAGGCTCATGAGGCATCCTTGGGGAAAACATTGCATGAGGAACTGTAGTAGTAGCAAGGGGTTGGGGTCCCATACCTGCTGACGGCAGTAAGAGGGACATAACATGTCTCAACAACTCCTTTAGAGTGGCAACCAATTCTTTGAGCTCAACCAGGGGGCTAACCTCGTCATAGGAGGCCTGGGGCGCACCCCCACCCCCATAGCATATGTAGTCAAATAAGGGTCAGAGCCTGTGCTGGCAGGAGAGGCCTTCATAAAGAGACTGTTGTTCATTTCCCTGATCTCCTTCAGCAGTTCATCCCATGGCGGCACACCCTCACTGGTCCCCACTTCAGAAGGGCCTTCCGGTGCCATGATCACTTTGGCTGCACTCACCCTAGAAATACAATCCCCCTCTTCATCTTCCACCTCCCGGAGTTCTTTTATCAAGTCACAATAGTCCGGTGGATTACCCCTTCTCTCTTGGAGCCTTAATTGAAGGAGCTGCAATTTAGAAAACTTTGCATGCTGCAGTATGTGCCCCAACCTCACACGATTTAAGTCACTGGCGGCTATCCCACCTTTTCAGTAAGCTTTCTGTAGAGCTCTTTCTAGATGAGCTGCGTAGGCGGACAACCTTTCCCCTGGCCATTGTTTTGTACCCTGAAACTTCCACATCAAGCTCTCCACTGACTCAATGCTCCCAAAATGGCCTTCGAGTGCGGATAGATACTTCTGGGCAGACGCATCAGGGTTTGTGGACCTCAAAGACTTAATGGCATCAACAGCAGGACCTCTCAAACTCTCTAGGATTCTTTTCCATTTCTCAGCCTCTGCACACTGCCACTCAGATACCAAAGGGGCAGCACAATCTATCCAGGTCTCCCATTCATCCTCCCCCAAGGGCACTGGAACTGCTCCAGAGAAAAGTCTGAGCTTGATTTAAGAGTCCAACTGGATCGGGGGAATTATGACAGGGGAAGGGGCTACTGGGGATGTACCTGGGGAATGCAGGGGCGTGTGGTCACCTGAGAGGTCTAACACCTTTACCAGTTCCTGAGCAGTGCGCCCTTCAGAGGCTAGCAGTTTGAGTAATTTCTCTTTGAACCCATCTACACTAGGAGACCCACCCGGGGTGGATGGACCACTATGTAAATGAATGACCCTCCATCCCGTCTGGGCACCTTCGGGCATCATGACAGGGGGTACCCTCTCGGGGTCCACTGGGGAGTTACACGAGATCAGTACTATCATAGCCTGCCCAAATAAATCAGTACTTCGTCCCCTTACTTCAACCTTGCCCATGCCCTTAATTTGTTCCACAGTGGATATAATGTCAGCATCACTGGTCCCTAAGGGGACATCCAGCAACAGAATAGCCTTTTGGGGGTCTACCCCCTCAGTTTCACTTCACCTCTCCATTTTGCGCACCATCAATGTATGGGGGTAAATTTTTACTCTGGGCATGGTACTCCCTTCCATTTTTTCCCTTAAATTAAATATATCTAGGTATTTTTCCTTACTTGGCCACTAGAGGATGCTAATCCCAGCGGTGCCTCCAAGATTTAACCCCTAGGTGGTGCTATCCCAAGGGCTATTACCCCTGCCTGCTTAACTACTAACAGGTTGAGGGGCCTAGGTCCAATGGTGGGTGCCTCCACCCTGAGGTCAGGGTTTGCAGTAGTTAAACTAACTTGGTCACAGCCCTCTGGGACACTGTAACCCCCTTTCTTCCCACTAGTGGCCCACACAGTGCATCAGAAATATCTTCACAATATACACTTACCCCCAGGACTGGCTCTGTCGACTGGACTCTGGGGACCTCCTGTAAAAAAAGATGATACAGTGCAAAAGTCACAGTACAATACTTTAACATAAACGAATACCTCAGTCAGGGTAACTTTGCTGAAACAAACAGATCTGATTTATTTAAGGAGCTGTAACAAGGAAGGGGGAAATCAGGTTAATTAGGTTAATCACATTAATAATCACAGTACTGTGCGCATATTTAAGGATGGGGGGGGGGCTAACCAGGATCAGTGCAGCTGGTTGGGGCCCTGTGATGGAAAAACACTTGCACAATACCCAATTGTAATCCGGAGCCGGAGTTCTCAGTTCGTGAAGAAATGAAAAAAGCAACAATTCGATGACACACTTGCAATTCGATAAACAGATGGCAGAGAGCTACCCTGCTTTGTACTCACAAACTCAATGCTGGGAATTGGATGGAAGGCAGATTGTCCTGGATTGCCAGGAGGAGCTGACCATGTGGACAAGGTCCTTGTGACTGGGCCCCACGGCAGTTTAGAGCAAATGGATGTAGTCTGGATTTAGCTGGGGGTTTACTTCCAGCTTCATGCACCCAATTCACTGTACAGGGGATTTGAAACGCGATTCCCCACAAGCACTACACACATTTATATGTAACAGGAAAGTACTATACCAGGCAGGCTGCTTCTCGATCCCGATCGCAATTACTGCACAATACCCGGGAGAACATACAGCAGATTCAGTTCCTGACAAACCGAGCGTAATTCAGCAATTTCTCCAGTCTTCTACAGGGTGAACCTGGTTTCTGCTCTTCACATCTCCTTGATTTTCTTCACAGGTCGGATTCAGTCTGAACAGACTATTGCACAAGCTGCAGACCGAAACTTAGGGCCTTACTTGCGATTCCCGCGCTAAAACTACACACCGAAGAAGCACACAGCTCCTTGTCTCTTCACAGCCCAAACTGATCTGATCTTTCCAGTAGACAGAGACGGGCATTTCCTTTGATTTCCTCCCAGTTCAGTTGGCTGGTTTGGCTGTCACTCACAATCAGACTCCCCCTGTTGGTGCAAAAAAGGCGCCAAGATCAAAACTACATTTCCCAAAGGCATCTGCCATACAGTCCCATTGTGACTGGCAGCAGAGGAGAGTCCAAGTTCTGATTCGCCCAGAGCAGGCTCCATTTTAAAGGATCCCCACACTGATTGGTCTAATTCAGCAGTTCAGAACCAACATGAGGGAGCTGCTCTGCACAGTCCTGGCTACAAGCAAGAAGGTTAGAACAAACTGCATTTTCATTATTACTTTAACAGGTTACAAGCAAACAATTACATCTTCTGAAAGAGCTCCCTCTGCGCATATAACGACTGCAGAAATGGAGCGATTTGCTCAGTGGACCAAGCGGGACTCGAGCAGGGAAACACACAGACCCCCCCATTTCAAAGTAATTATACTGCAGTTTGGCAGCTCTTAAAGTGACAGTACATGGAGGCATTAGGCACTCTCATTCAATTATTTTTTAAATCGGCTGAAATACAGGACACCAGCCTGGTGGAGAGCATTTAGGCTCACCCAAAGAAGGTTTTTTACTGACCCCCATTCATAGGGGGGTTACATAACTATCCATGAAGCTGTGTGTGTTTTCCTTAGTGAGGGTGGCTACTGTGGCTTGCATCATCAAGGACCTCTTGTCCACATCCACAATCGACCCCCTAGTCTTAATATAGCCACATCATGAGATTCCAATTTAGCCAGTGTTCTTTCAGTTTTAGCATCCATGGCTCTCATTGACTCCAGCATCATCTGCCACAGTGGTTCGCTAACAGCACCCGCTGTAGCAGGCCCTTGTAATTCAACCGCATGTGTCCAAGCTGGGATACTTGTGTCACAGCAGGCTGTGAAGATCCTAGCATCTGTTGCTGGGTATTCTTTGTGCATCCCATATTGAGTTTAGCATCGACTGGGAGCTGGAATATGAGGTTTCAATAATTGAGGACAAAACAGACCGTTGATTTATGTAAGTAAAATTCAACTGTTAAAGAGCTGTAAAGTGGAGCGAGTAGAAGATGCAGCCCGCCTGGAAGCTGGCTCTCTGGCGCCCCATTTATGATTCCCTTGAATGATAAACATTTCTTCCACCCTCCCTCCCAAGAACAACACATAAACATGTAATAACCAGAAACAATAAAGAACATAATACATTACCCTCAGTAGTAGATTGATATGGCGACCTACCCATGGGCGTGCAGGTCCCTAACAAACCCCCGGTCCTTCTGACTGAACGCCTGATGAAGGATCCCTGGTGATGCTGATGAAGGATACCTTCCATACAGCCCCAGAGATGCCTGACTATATTTAGCTTGTTTAAGAAGGCCTCACATCCCCATGGTCGTCATACATTGTTACAGGCAGCATAGACTTTAGTAGCCAGAATGTAATCCAGTTTGCCACTTTACTTGATCTCTTGTTTATTTTCCAGAGTACTGCCATGGCTGAGATGTGGGGATGAAGAAGGCTGGATTATGTCTCAATACTTGGATGCAGATTCTAGGAAGACTGCTGTATGGATCATATTTACCCTGTACGATCACACTTGCCGCGTGCCCCTCCCCTTTTAAGCACCTGTTAAGTTGAATTGCAGATTAACTGGCAAACGTCTAATATATATATATATTTTTTTTTTTAATACTTTATTTTTTAAGTTATCTCATATCATCTTACAGACAGTGTTACCATATTTAGGACATACCAAAGGTATTGATACAAGGCAAAGAGAGAGAAATAAACTCTCTCATTAATCGTAGGATTAGTGGTTCCCAAATATTTTGATACCACATAGGTGGGGTTACTAAACATTTCACTTACAAGTACATTAGTATATTAAAGCTGTCTATATGAGCCCATGAGCAGTGTGACTATTTTGCTCTCTAAGAACTAGGATTTAATGTCCAACAAAACAAGCGTCCCTGATCTGGGACTATTGTTGTCACACTATATAACTATAAGTCTAATTACAACAAGACAATAAAGGCAGCAACCCCCCAGCCTCATCCAATCTAACTACAACACCCCTTAAAAAGAAAAAACAGGTGGACAAAGGCACTATTACCGACAGCATTGATTGTACTGTGCAGAGTAATTATTACAACTCTGTAACACTTAAATAGGCTGCATAAAATTAAATGCATCTCCCCATCAAATACAGTTATTGTAAAGGCAATCGTAAGCCTTGTGTTTCTAACAGTCAATTCCGAGTATAAAATGTCTTAGAAAATAAATTCAAGTTCTGGCCTGTCCATGCTTTCCTCAGCCATACTCATGGTCTTCTGACTTGCTGGATTCCTCGCCACGATCTCTTCGTCATTTCCGACTGGATTCAAGCGAAGCGTGTATTGCTGCCAGCCTCAGTAGGTCTGAAAACACCCATATTTCCCTTGTGACTATTCT
The DNA here is from genome assembly GCA_016271365.2 of Neoceratodus forsteri. Taxonomy (NCBI): domain Eukaryota; kingdom Metazoa; phylum Chordata; order Ceratodontiformes; family Ceratodontidae; genus Neoceratodus; species Neoceratodus forsteri. The sequence goes on from CM057456.1 coordinate 24,056,322, forward strand.
CAGCCAAGCTGGAAATACCATTGAATGAGTAATATTCGCTTGCTTAAGCCGTTTTCTGATTCCATCAAACCTTTTCCGTCTGACGCGGGTGGCGTAGCTGATATCTGGAAATAAATAGATAGCTCAGTCATCCTGTAGAATAGGACCTGCTTGACGAGCATATCGGAGGATCTTATCTCTTGTGCCTGTTCCATCTGTTACAATTAACAGGGTACGTGGTGTTTCTGTGTCTTCTCGATGTCCTCGAGGGGTAATTCTATACACTTTTTGTAAGTCAAATGAGGTTTCTTGAGCTTCTGGGGCTAGTTTTTCTACCAGCCATTCCTTTATAAACATCAAAGGGTGGTCCCCTTCGATTCCCTCTGGCAAGCCTAGTACTCGAATGTGCGAAGAGCGGGCCTGATTTTCGAGAGTCTCAAGCCTGACCCTCAAGTGCGTATTTTCCTTAACCAGCAGTGATGCTACCACCGCTGATGCTTCGATCTGCTTCTTAATGTCCCCAACTTCGATCTGCATGTCCTCCACAGTCTTTTCAATAACTGTAACTCTCGTTCCAAAAGAATCTATCTTGTTATTCAGATCGGACACTGATGTAATCAGTCTATTCAATTTAAGGCCTAAGGAAGCCATTGTTTCTTCGGACTCCTGTTATGGTGTGGCCTGCATCTCGGTAAGATTTCTCGCATGCTGAGATGAACTGGCTGTTTTAGCGCCTGTGCCTCCACCTCTGTCCTTATGAGGATTGCCCATTTTTATATTTAGAGGGATCCTCTTTCAAGTGGTACCGTTTATTAGGGTTATTTCCCGATGGTTAAAGGGCTTTTTAATAATTATAGAATTCGATTCAGGAGCTGTTGCTAGATGCTGCCGTTCTGCTCAGGCTCCACAGCGCCCCGCAAACGTCTAATATATTCAGTTAGAGTTTTACCCTCCACTGTGTATAAAGGGTATTTCAGTTCCTAATTCATGCTGCTCAGTCCAAGCGAGCTATTCTGCATCTTTGCTAGCTGGAGATTGTGGGGCCAGTCAACAATCATGCATGCATGTGGTTTCATGGCCTGTGCAGTTGTAGCAGCACAGTTCAAGTGGACTGCCACGTGTGTCTGCTTGGTGCCACTGGAAACTACTGCTACTTGATCCATTTCAGTAAGAAAAATTTTTGGCCATACCAAAAGCATAATGCTCTGAGTGGTTGAGGTCAGTTTGTTCAAAGATTATTAGAGATGTAGAGGCATATATGAATTTGGTTGTTCATTACTCTTGCCAAAAACAGCTTTGTTTTGTTTGATTTATTTATGCTCCCCTGAGCCCTTGGCCGGCCACTCCTCTGAGCCACCTAGGCCTACCACTGCCACCTCCCTTTGCCATCTGCTGCACTTGTAAGTGCCGTGACCCAGGCAACCCGACATATCCTTTCGTCAGGAGAGCCCCTCCTCCATGGGGGACAACCGGGAGAGGCGAGTCACCCATAGGCATTCTACATATCTCGGGCATGGCAGGGGTCAGTGCAGACACCCCCAGGCTTTGTGGGAAATGGGGACTGGCCACCGTCATCTGGTCAGCCAGCGGCTAATTTTTCCAGTTTTCTCCCAACCCACCCACCATCCTTGTAGTGGTCTGGCCGTGGCAGCATCCTGGGGACAAGGGCATTCAGTGGCATGTTGAGGCCACACGCCACCAAGAATGCCAGCCACTATCCACCTCCAGGAGCCAACAAACAGCGGTCCAGGACCCACCTACCCCCCGGGGAGGGAAGCGTCCGAAGGATGCTCTAAACTTCCTCCCTGTTGAACTCCACTCCTGACATCTGTGCTCGGGCCCAAACCCAGGCCGCTAGCATGCCAAGTGAACACCCATTGCTTGGCGCCATGGAGCCAGCTACAAAACAGCTTTGGAAGTCATCTCGAGCTGTTTGTGTGAGAGCTAGGGTATGTGCTAGTTACATTTTGCACAACAAACAAAGTCCCATTTTTTTTTCCATATAGGTGTTTATACTCCCCGGCAGCATCCATCAGTCGACCGTACCGGGCATCCGCAGACCCTTGGAGGCCACCCCCACTTCCCTGGCAGCACCATGGAGCCAGCCTGGGGGCATCATCCAGCCATCACCCCCGTGATTTTTCCTAGGTTTTCTCCCTTTATCCCCAGAGTCCCAGACAAGGTCAGGCATGTGTGTGGAGGTGTGCACGCATGCCTTGGCCCGGCCGACTCTGCTCCGCTAACCCCTAGCCTAGCACTCGACTCCCATATGTGCCTGCACTACCATCATGCCTCCACATGGAGGTGGTCTCAGGCTGGGAGAGCCGACCTCCCCAATCCGAGAGAGGAGAGCTGCCTGGCAGCCACTCTATCCTCTCCCAGCCCTCCTGCCCCAGCCGACCCCCGGTGGCCTGGGCTAGTTCCTGAACATGGGTCGCTGATGTGGTGAGAGGTAAGGCGCCAGTGCCTCAGCCATCAGTGCCACCAGGTCAGCTAAGAAAGTCCCATTTTAAAGAAAGTGTTTGTAATTCCATGTGAAAGGTCGAGTATTCGATCAACAGCATACACTGTGCAGTTTACAAAGTGAAAGCCATCTAGTTTCAGTAAGATGTAGAAAATACCAGTATTAATCCAAGGTAAGTTCAGTGAGGTGGGCTTCAGGAGGCAGGAAATACATTGGGATAAAGTTTGGGGAGTTCACGCTTTGCCTCTGTAGCTGACTGAAATTGTTTCTGGCCATCCATGATGCTCACGATGAGTCATGCTGGGTAAAGTACTCTGGATTTTATTCCAAACAAACAGCTTTATTTTCGTTTCTTTGTACTCATTCTTTTTAGCATGAGTTTGGGGAATTAAGTTGTTAAAAAACAAAAAGTCTTGGGTGGGGGGTTGGGAGGGATGCTGTGGAGTCAGAGCAAGGTGGCTGCTCCAAGTTAGAGTTCTGTATATCTTGGTGGCCAATATTGGATTAAAAGTTTTTTTCAGAACTAAAAGTAAGCATTTTTATCTCCAGTTACTCCTCAAAACCTGTACAGCAATATGGGAAATCCTCGAAAGGATAAACCTCCGATGGAAGGTGCTAAATTTAAAACTTTCTCAGGCGCTCCAACCACGAGGTCGACTCAAGGCCATGAACAGGAGGCAGCAGAAAGTCCCAGAGAAGAAACCCTGCAAACATTGGGGCAGAAGATCAATCGCCTAATTTCAGCCGTAGCAGGGCTCTCCAATAAATTTGATAATCTAACAAAGAGAGTTGCTGGTATTGAGACCTCACTGGAATCAGTAGCTTTCGTCACTATGAACGCTGCTAAAAGAGTAGATGCAGCTATGGGAGCTGTAACCACTGTAATAAAAGAAAACACTCATCTGAAATCAGGCTTGAAACCCTAGAGGATCAGGCTCGAGCATCTAACCTGCGCATATTAGATCTGCCAAAAAGATGTGAGGGAGACCACTTGCTTTAATTTATACAAGAATGGCTGGTGCAGCAACTGGGTGAAGAGGTGACCACCTTGGCCCAGTGATTTCAAAACGCGTACCAGGTTACATCCCGTGGCCGCCTGGACAATCCTGAAGCTCTGAGGACTCTTGTTATGGATGGAGTATGTGCCCGGGATTTTTTTTTTTTTGTTTTTGACTGTTTCCTCCTTACACCGGCTCCGAGGCATCTCTCCAGTGGACCCGCGGGGTCTCATGCTCCCACTGCCCGCCTGAACCCTTGCCCGACCAGGAAATTGGGTATGTTGGGTCCCCCCCCAGGACCATCTAGAGAGAGAGGCAGGGGACCACAGAGAGCGGAATCGGGTTCAGGCCAGCATTAGGCGTGTGGGCATGGCCACAGGTCTCCACCTTCACCACCTCGTCACCAGGGTTTTTCCTTTGTTCAGTTCCTCCCCAACGCAGGACATGCAATGCCGTCTAGTGCGAGACGTGCGCGATCCCTCCCATGCTACAGGACAGCAGCCTGACGTCCCCCAGATATATGGTCCCCAGCTGCTGTGCCCCCAGTCTCCACTGGGAGCCACTAGCGCTGAGCGACAAGGACCCCCCTCACTCCCAGGAGAGGAGAGCAGTCTGATGGACACTCAGTCCTTCTTCTCCCCCTGACTGACCCCCATCTCCTGAGCTCGCTCCCAAACCTGGGTCGCCAGCTTGGCGCGAGGTGTGGCATCCAGCACCTCAACACTCAGCACCACCGGGCTGGGCTCCGGGATACTTTTTTGGCAATGGCAAGGCAGAAAAGAACTCTTTTGTACAACGATCAACAGATTTTCATGTTCCCTGATGTCAGCTATGCTACTCGGCAGAAATATAAAAATTTCGACAGGGCCGAGCCATGCTTCAAGATGTGGGCATCTCTCATGGCATGATATTTCCAGCACAACTCAGGATCGTTAATCGGGGGAAAGTATTTCTGTTTACTGACCCCACAGAAGCTTTAAAATGGTGCCAGAGAAATGTGGTCAAGCCTCGAGAGAAGTCCAGAGAGGGTTCTTCATCTGAGGAGGATTAAACTTGAGGTGGTAATACCCTGGGACTGCCTAACAGGTTTAGCATGAAAGTAATGCAAAAGGAGGTTAGTTTCAGGGTCCTGACCTAATAGTTTTGGTTAATAAAAGTAAACGAAATAAGTTAATATTTTTTAAATGGGTCAGGACTTTAAGACCTTCCCAACAGACTGATGACTAACATTTACTTAAACACTCTGTATTTGTGTTAATATTGCATGGAGCACATTTGTGTTCATGACTTAAAGTGCCTTGTTTAAAGTTAAATGTTTCAATAATATGCATTGCTCATTTGAAGTGTTTTTAAAATTCCTTACTGCAAATACTGTGGGGCATTATAATAGGTATAGCTCCCGTAAAAGACACAGGTGGTTTCCTGGGGAAAATGCAAAGCTTTACATTTATGTGCATGTAGCACATTGTAGTGCTAATAACTTTTTTTTTTTTTTAATCACAACTTTATTTTCCGCCCTGCTGCAGTGTTGTCTCAGCATGGAGCCTCCGGCCCTAGCCGCCCGGAGAGCTGGGTAGCTCAAACTGCACCCAGGAGGATCCGGGATGGCTGTCATGCCATCCTGCTGGTGGGTCCCCCTCTGCCTCTACCAGCCAGGATGGCCCCGGACCCTCCCTGAGGATTCTCCAAAGTCCTCCGGGCAGTGCAGGGCGCGGCCATCAAGCTGCACGGTCGCGCCCAACCCGATTTTCCTCCTTTTTATTCTCCTAGGGGCACAGATGTGCAATGACATCCAGGCACAATATGCCGACGTCCACCACCCCCCCACTCACACCAACACTGGGCGTCCCCAGGGGTCACTACAGCATGGTGGAAATTCCCCAACCCACCCCAGGACTAGGAGAGCAGTTTACGGACACTCGATCCTAGTTCTCCCCTGCCAACTCCTGACAACCCGGGCTCATTCCTGAACCCAGGTCGCCAGCATGGCGTGAGGTGTGGCATCCAGCGCCTCAACCCTCAGCATCACCGGGCCGGAGTGCTAATAAATTTGTGATAGCATGGTGGACTTTTCTAGCCTTTCTTTGAGGAGCAAAGCACAAAGAACAGTATCTTTAATGAAGTCTTTCCAGAAACAACCATGCAGCTCATGGGCTCATTCCACAGCTTAAGTGATGATTTTAATTACTGGTTTTGTTTTGAGGGATACTCCCCACATGATGTATCTTGTAGCTTTTGATCGTGAATCAGAATGTATTAAGAGGAGTGACACCCTCCCAAGTTTTCAATGTGATTTGTTGTATCAAAAGCTAGTGATCAAACTGTATGTTTTTATATTACAATAAACATAAAGTAAAAAAAAAGTCTGTGACCTTCATACCAAAGTTGTTTGGTCTCCCTGAGTTTAGACTGGATGTGAGATTTGTCCAATAAATTGAGGAGATGAAAGATCATGGGCCTAGGCTTCTCCCCAGGGTTTGGCATAGGTCAGAGAGGCTGGTGGGGCCACTCCATTATATAAGTCTGCCCATTTGAAGGAGGGCCAGCTAGTTTTTCACATACTTTTATATGGAGAGGATCATACCTCTCAACTGTCCCTGATTTTCAGGGATGTCCCTGATTTTGCCTCAAAATTTTACTCTGTCCCTCCTAAAAATTGTGTTCACCTGACAAAACAATGGGGATTGTTAGGAGAAAATAATGTCAAACATTAAAGCTACAGACTTGTTCTTCCTTAGAAAATACATTTTACACTAAGCCCCTTATTCTGCCAGCTACCTGAGTGGACATTATCAATTTTGAAGATGTGTCCCTGATTTTGGTCCTTTGTCCCTGATTTTTTTAAGCCATGTCCCTGATTTATGAGGCAGGAGGTTGAGAGGTATGGAGAGGATGGCATCAGGACCTTCTGCTCACTCTAGCAGTCTGACAACTAGCAGGTTGTTCTGGCGACTGTGACCTTCTTGATCCTTGATGTGGTCTTCTAATCTCTGAAGCTTTTGGCGGACACTCACCAACTCTGGCTCCATGCTGCTCATACGATCCTCTAGAGAGCTGATGCGCATTTCTGTATCGGCTGCTCAGCGTGTTGGTTTACTGAGTGCCAGCTCTATGATTTGGAATTCTCCTGTTAGGTTTACCACAACATCTGTTATTGTCCCAAGCTGTTTAAAAAATTTCTCCAAAATACCAGCATACCTCTCAGCCTCTCAGCATTGATATTCAGAGCACTGGTCTTCAAAAATCAGCACAAATGGCCAGAATGTGTAGCACTTTCTTTTTTCAAAGAATAACATGTCTTTAAATAGTGGGCCTCATATATTTAGTGTAAGGGGATGTTTCTATCAAGTTAGTTCAGTGATTTAATAGTTTGTGCTATAACATTATTAGAAACATCAGTAAACCTTAGCGTTGCAAGGGAAACTTTCAGTGTAAAAATCATAGCGCTATGTGAAATTCATAGCAGCTGAGATGTATGAACATCAGGCTCCGGTTCCCAACTGGGCAGTGAGATCAATGAGTCGGACATTTTATGTCTCTTGGGGGCCTGTGTTCTCCCATTGTTCTGTTCCAATGTGAAAGGTAGGTTGGGCTGTTGCTGTTCAGTTTCAATTAATTCAGCTAGGTTCTGGCTCTGTGATTGTTAAAAAGTAGGTAGGATCCCTTTGAAGCTGATGGATGTATGTGCAGGCAATGTGAGAAGTGAAAGTTGTCAGGCATCTCGAGGAGCTGACAAGAAAGTCGCCATTCACATCAGAGACATCACGTGACTCCTGTCATCTGTCACTCCTACAAGTGTGTATTGTGCCTTTGCTGCAGGCAGGATATTTCAAAGCAGTGATTCCCCATGTGATGTCCTAGAGAGGGCACTGAACCTCCTCTGCAGTGAGAGAACTTCGCTAGCCTAAGAACTCCTAGGGTACCTATAGCACAATAGTAAACAACATGTAAACTGTTCCATTTGAACTTAACTATATACATCCACAGAACTAGAGTGGGAAAGAGAAATTTCTTCCCTTGAAAATTCTGTTTTCCAGAGTTCCCCATATCCTTCCACCCAGCAGCTGTAACCATAGAGGTATTCTCTCTCATACTAGTGGGATGAGGCACACCCTAACTGCAAAACTGACAGGTGAGAGGGGTGCACCCTGGTTATGTCTTGCTGTTCTCGCCTATACCAACAGTTGCCTCCTGCCAAAGTATAAAGCAAAGCCAGACAAATCAGAGTAGACCACAGTCATTCCCTTAGGAAACTTTAGTTCCCCTTGTGACATAAGCATGGGGAATGGCCATTCTGTGACATCATCTAGCATTACCTAAAATACCCAGCTCTGTATGCAAAACACAGTGCAGAACAAATGTGCAACACATTTCTCAGATCAGAAGGGAGGGGATTGAATGGAAGAGTATGGGGAACTTCAGGAAACAGAATTTCTAATATAAGAAATGTCTCATTCCCTGTCATCCACATATACTTCCATCCAGCAGCTGTAACCATAGCATATATAGCAAGTAGCTACCCTTCCACAAGGAACAGCTACAATAGCTGGAAGGGCCAAAACACTCAGGACAGTGCTGCTCAATACATCAGAGAAAGCCAGAATTTTATGATCCTAAAAGATAGTTCTTCAGAAACCAATGGGATCTGCAGAAGAAGTGCTGATAAACCACTTCGTGAGGTAATCCCCAGACCTGTAGAGGTCTAGATGCCCACATATGGTGTAAGAAGAACTGCAAATGGATGCACACACCCCTTGCCTACCTACTTAGAGATATATAGCCAAGTCTGCGCCTGACTCTGAGTCCCAGACTAATCAAATGGTCATAGAACGTTCTCTGGTGGTACTCAAGAAGGTCTCATAGATAACATTGAATATCCTATCATAAGAAGAAGTATTAAATTAGCCTAATTTCCAAAGAAGTGCCATTAATTAGGAATTAGGCAAGGAAGAAACCATCTTTAGTCTATGGCCTTTACATGACCAGTATGGCACCAGAAGCTGGTAAAAATGCAGAGCCCTGTCACACTCCTGTAGACTTACTCTTATTGTCTGTTCACACTCCAGCTTCCAGCGTTTTGATAATCCTGCCTTCTGCCAAACAATCTGCCTAAAAGAAAACCACCGTGGCCTGTGGGTTTCCCCTTTCCTGTACCATCCCAGGCTTAGGGCTAGTAAAAATTCCAAGCCCTTTCCATCCTATTGCAGACATCCTGCATATTCTGTTCACTACCATGGCCACAGTGACTATCAAGCTCGGGAACAGATAAGGAGCCAGAAGAAGAATTTTTCTTCTGTTGTTCCCTGATTTTACTCCACTGGCTGACTTTGGAGCTTGGATTCCTGTCCCCCCCCTTAACAATTTTGGTATATTGCACATGTCCAAAATCGGTATCCCCATCTAACACAAGTAGTCTGAGTAAGGAGGACTGGCTCTATCAGTTGTGTACCAGGAAGGAACCCCTAGGAGAAGTTTCCTGGTTTGTCATAAGTGCTGTTGTGACCTTGTCAACGGTAAATACTCAGGTTGCAGCAAGATTCCACAAACACGTTCAATGCACAAGCAGCCAGACACTCCTCCTTCCTGAACTGTATAAGCAGTTTCTCCCAGCCTCTTTCTGAAGCACTTTTTTTTTTGCTGCCGGAGGCTGTGTCTGTCTGTCCTTTGCTGCTGGCTGGGGCCTGCTGGGGTCTACCGCCCCGCCTTGCTGTTTGGATTCTGCTTGTTTTCTACTGGACTTCTGTTGTCTGTTCTGCTTGGTTTGTGCATTGCCTCTGGCTGTGTGCTTCTTTGTGTGCTTGTTCCCTGTTCCTCTGTATTTCTGTGTCTTTGTTTTGCCTTCTCTTTGGGGGGGGCTTCTGTTCTAAACTCCTTGTGTATTGCTATCCAGGAGCTCATGTTACTTGCTGCCACTTACTCGTGTTATTCCTCTTAATTTTCACCTGATTCAAGTTTCAAGTTTCAAGTTTATTGCAGGAAAACTCCATTGAGCAAGCTCATTCACAAGGAGGTCCTGTGACATAAACCTGATTCGGTCCTTCTCTATAACCTAGTCCATGGAACTCAACCCTGATCCTGAACTAATAACAAGAATATATTGCTGCTGTTTCCGTGCATTGCTGTGGAACTAAACTGTGCTTCCTACACTAATACCAAGAAAATCATTTCAGCACATTGCTTCTCTCTCTCTATAGTTTCTCTGTTCATTCAGATTACTACCTCCTTCAAGCTAAACTTAACTGCTGCTCCATGCTGCTTATTACTGGACACTGCTCGCTTACTTGCATACTGCTTTATTGTACTCTGGAGATCAGCTTTGGCTACTGCCAGTGCTGTAAACTAGTTCTAAATGCCGCATGTGGGTTACGGTGCTTTACCACGGCTTCCTTGTTTTTCCTACGGTGGGGGACTGGAGGTGTTGTTGAAGAGCCATGGCCCCGTGTGGCCTATTGCCTCATGTTTGAATCTTGCCTCCGCCATTAAAATCCTCTGAGTATCATGTCATTTTGTAATTGGCTTCCTCAATGGGACTTGGTTGGCTTGCCTCTGCTGATCCTGTATTTGCTGCAATAAATCTTCTGCAAACTAAATAACTTCAGTATACTACATAAATGAATAAATGAACAAAAAGAAATGAATAAATGAATGAATGTTTACATAAGAAATAAATACCGACACGAATATGTCAGGCATGCCGACCTGTTCTAGAGTTCCCTGGCACTGGGTTTGCCCTGTGCTGATGGTCTCACTCTGCACCACTAGTCCACATCTTGAGCATGCGAAGCTTGGAGCGGGGTCCTTCTCACCTGGCCCATAGCTGGGAATGTCCTCACTCTGGGTGGACCTTCAGTTGTCAACTGTACCGATGGCACCTCAAGTTGTAGAATTTAAGACTAGCCGTGAAGGGTGGTTACAATGTTGTCCTTTGGCTCTAGTATTCTACTAGCATAGGCACCTTCACCGCATTCTCCCTCCTACTGCCTCTGGTTCACCTGGTTTGTTTTTAGATTGGTAGGCTTGGTGAGTGCTTCGGTGGTTGTTACTCTCCTCCTCCTGTCTTGGAGGTGATCGTTGCAGAGCAAACTGGCTCACAACACTCCACGGCATTCCTGTTAGAAGGACATAGTGAGAGTTTCCCTCCAAATTGGAATATTTTCCACCCCCCCCTTTTTATTGGGCTTTCCAAATTGCAGTAACAGAGCCGTCACTAACTAAATCATCCCACGCCTCGAGGAAAGGCGACCTAGGCCTTGGATCCCCAGAGATTTCCTCCTCAAAGGTTTTTTTTCTCTCTCTCCTCTCTCCGAAGATCATAATGTCTAGTTAGTTTTAGTGTTCTCTTAGGTAGGTTGTGCTGTAGGATGGAGGTGGATGGTGTCCCTTCGTGCCATTCCCTCTCTCCTTAGGAGCCCCCTTCAATCACCAATGTATCCAAAACACCTATACTATCTTGCTAATCTGTGCACCTCATGTTTTATCAAGCTGCATTGCCTCTTGGCCTCTGATAGCTACTGTTCTTTGGTGCTACTACAATATCTCTTTGGGGGTTCTTCCTAAGGTACCTTTAGCCAAGGGAACCTTCCCGCGGCACCTCTAGGGGTGGAACCCTCTCCAGGGTTCCTTGCCTTCGGTACACCTACAGGGTGGTAATTCCTCATGGAACAGAGACTGTGAATGACCAAAGTAAAGTAACACAGTTGCACAAGCATAACACTATACTGGTTGCAAAGGCCGTTGAATATTTTTATTAACTTTTCATTAAAACAATAACAATATCAAATGCATGCACAATCATCCTGTTCCAGTCTAAAATTACTAATATGAGCTGTAAGATATTTCTTGTGTTCTTTACTGCCTCACACAACTTATAAACCTCTCCAGGCCATAGGTTTAGTTTAATTTCTTGTAGTGAATTCATCTCTTGGGTTGGAGTTCACCATTAATTTTACCTAGTAATAACCCCCCTTCCCCCACACTCTTAATACCTGGGCCTCTCTGGGGATAGGGAGTCCAGGAATTTCCCCTACTCAAGTAGAAACCGCTCTTCCGTCCCCTTCAGAACACATGTGAGCCAGTCTACCACTAATACCTGTATTGTCAGATTTGTAGGTGTTGCACATGAAACCCATGCGTTTTGAATAGCCTGTCGTGCCATTGCTAGCATAATCCTAATTCATCTAGAGTACAGGGCCCACCCCTGCTCTCCTCTATCTTTAACCCCAAACAAGAATGATAGTGGTGTATTTGCTACTGGGTTGTCCCAGACAGTTGTCATCTCCTGTGCCACTGCAGTCCAATATGGTTTAAGAGTGGGATACCTCCAATAGTCATGGTAGTACGTTCCACGTGTTGCCCTGCACCTGCCACATGTAGGCGAGACCCCTGGGTGAAACATGGGCAATATAGCCTATGCAGAAACTTATATTGGAATTCCTTATATTTATTGCATGCTAGCAGTCCCATATGGAGCTCTAGTACTGTATGCCAGTTCTCGTCATTAATTGCCAGTCCAAATCCATCTCCCATTGTTGCCTCACTTTCCCAGATAGATCCAGGAAGAAATGTCTGTCTTGTTGTGCTGCCCTCCCATTTAAGCCTTTTTCTTTCTTCCACACCCTGCATACTTTCCTACCAAACTAGAACCCTCCACAGGCTCTCTGTTTAAAGAGCTGCTGATGCCTCAAGGAAAACTTTGAAAAACATAATATTTAGGTGCAATTCAGCTTGCATTCAGTATACATTCTATAGGTTTCCCCTCTTAAGTATTTATTACTGAGGAAATTTGCATTGATACATGGTATTTATCCCTTAGAGTGCATCTGTCTCTGTAACTTACTCCCTACTTGTTGAAATCATAAGTCTCTGTTGTGACATCACAATCTGTTGCCATGGGAGTAAATGTGGTATCACAAGCAGTGCATTATGACCTCAGAAAGGGAGAAAGCAACAGGAATACATGAACTCTTCAGGAGCAAAGATCCTGTTTTCATGCAAATGGCCTCAGTAATAAGTAATGGGGAGGAGAAATACAGAACTGCTGTGAAATATAAGCTGAACTGTGTCTAAATATTATGTTTTGTTAAAGTTCTCCTGAAAATGTCAGCTGCTCTTTAACCCTCTGCTAAAGGTCCAGAGTTGGAGGAAGTGATAGTGATGGGCAGAGCCCCCCCTTTATTGCAAAGGTCCCTCAGACATCTCACCCCCTTCCTGCCACAGGCAGAATCCTAGGTCTTCCAACCCAGGTAAGAAATCCGGGTTCTGGGCTATTGGTATCAGTAGGGTCCGGTCCTTTTCTGCCCCCCCCCTCTTTTTTTAATGATGTCCCATGCTTCAAGTACCCATAATACTAAAGGGTTGGGGTCCAGCAATTGCTTACATGCTCATTGCCCCACAATAGCCAAATATTCCAACACTTGTCCCAGACACCCCTCTTCATCTAGATCTATCCAGCTTGCTTCAGTCCCTCTATTGACCAGATCCTGGAGATAGTGATGATGTTTCGCTAAGTATTATCCACAATTATCTGGAAATCCCAGTCCCCTCTTCCCTGTCTTTGCAGTCTTGAGTCTAGCCAGACTTATCTGTGGTCATTTTCCTTGCCATATAAAAGTGGAGAAACATCTCTCCAATCTTTTGATATCCCTGCTTGATGGGCACATTGGCACCATTTGTATCACATACAGTAATCTGGGATGCACATTCATTTTAATTAGATTTGTGCACCCCAGCCACAAAATGAGCAGGGCTCTTCATTTACCCAATTCCCTAAGGACTGTGTCAATCAGCCAGGTATAGTCAGAAAAGACTTGCCTGCTCCTGTTGGAAGCTGAGAAACTTGCTATACTGCAGAGAACAAACTAGAATGCATTTGAGGAACTGGGAACCTGGTAAAACATAATATTGTTGGGGACTAGTTAGGAAGGTAAGCTACACTTTCTACAGAAAGTTTCATAATTTTCTTATTGGCATTAAGAATTGCAGGATTCCATTAAAGTATAGTAATTTTATAACCAGAGGGTGTGAAATACAACTGAAGTTGCTTGAATTCTGTGCTAGACACATAGGATTTGGAAGGATATTTGTGCAATATTTTAGAAGTGTCCTGCTGGCTGAACAGTGAGTTCATTTTTATCCCTGGACTCAGTAGAGTGGTTTGTGTAGGAGTAGTGGGCTAGTAAATTGTGGTGTTGGTTGACTTACTATAAAGGGCAGTACTCACCAGGGTGGTAGCAGTGGTGTATTTGATTGTTTCTAACAGTCACCAGTGGTTGTAGCCTACCTACCCACCCTTCCCCTCACCCCACCCACCCCAGACGTGTCATTTCCTTTATAGACAAGGTTCTGACATCACTTCCTCAACAGGTCTTGGGGTAGAACTGCCATATTCTTAATTACCCAGCACAGTGCATAAAGGGTAAGTACATACACACACGCAAAAAAATGATATATTACTCATTGTATATTATAAGCAAGAGGGACATGTGGGGAGTGGTGCAGTGCACTGGCTGTGGGGCAGCAATTTTCTGGGAGACATTCTGGAACCTGCATTGCTGCCCTATTTGCAGGCAACTGTCAGCTCTGAGGGAGGAGGTTGCCCACCTCCAGGCTGAACTGGCAAGGACTAAGGAGGCCTTCCCCACCCAAAGAGCACCAGTTCCAAAACCACTGCCTCAGAGGTTGCCATGTGTGAAGAGCAGATTGACCACAGTAGGTTCTGGGAGGGTGAGGGTGGTGGAACAGAGGCGTAGCCCCCGAGTTGCACCTCTACACAAATCATATGTCAGTCTGGCAAATCAAGGTTCCCCTATGATGACAACCTCATTGGAGACCAAGAAGAATGCTGGGGACATCCACAAGGGAGACCCACAAAAGAGTGGCAAGGGACACCACAGGGTAAAGAAACAGCTTCTGATAGGGGACTCAATTGTTAGGGGTGTAGACCTGGGGAAGGGAGAGGAGAGGGAAGTAAGGTGCCTGCCTGGTGCCATGGCTTGGAGGGACAGGAAGCAAATCCTCAGGATTGCAGAAGCAGCATCACGGGAGAGGAAACTAGATATCATTGTCCACCTCGGGACAAATGACCTAGCTAGGCATGAGCTCAGTGCAGTGTAGGATGAATTTATGGAGTTGGGGAGGGGCCTCAGACAGGTAGCAAGCACGGTAACCTTCTCAGAGGTGCTGCCAGTCTATGGCAGGGGTGAGGCTAGGGTACTGCACACCATGCAGTTTAATGAATGGTTGCAGAGCACAGGGCTTTGGCTTCATTGGGGACTGGGGGTCCACCTGGAGAGATGAAGGTCTATACTGGCATGATGGTCTGCATCTGTCCAGGAAGGGAAACATGCTCCTAGGTGACAGGTTTAAAGGCTTCCTTGGCAAGCTTTTAAACTAGCCAAGGGGGGAGGTGCTGATAGGAAACAGGAAAATTCAAGCCTCCCTCCACAAAACATGGCAGGTAGTAGGGTAAATACGGAGGTACAGAGCTTGACAGAGGGCAGGACAGGGGTAAATGGAAAAATGGACAAGGGCAAAAAGAGCAGGGATGGGGTAAAAAAGTATAAAGCCAACATTAAATGGAGGGCAATGAGTACCAATGCCCGTAGTCTGGGAAGCAAGCTTCCAGAGCTAGTAGCCCTGATGGAAGAGGAACACTTGGATATTGTGGCAGTCACAGAAACATGGTACATGGAGAACCATGACTGGGATGTCAACATACCAGGGTACACAATCTACAGAAGGGAGGATGAAAGAGGAGGTGGAGTAGCTCTCTACATAAGGGAAGAGATCGAAGCTACAGAACTAAAAAGTAAAGGGGGAGGACAAGAGGAACTCTGGGTCACCTTGGAGACAGGGAATGGCATCACAATCCGCACAGGAGTTGTATACAGACCCCCGTCTTAAGGGGAGGAAATGGACAAGAAAATGATAGAGGGCATTCTCAAAATGGCTGAAAAAGGGGAGATACTGTTGATGGGGGACCTGAATATGCCAGATGTTAACTGGGCGACTTGGACTGCAGCCACATCCAAGAGCAGGGTCATTCTCGATGCCCTACAGGGGGCATGCCTTAGACAGCTAGTGGTGGAACCCACTCAGGAGGGAGCAATATTAGACCTGGTACTCTCAAATGGAGAGAGGATCACAAATTTAGAAGTCAGTAGACATCTGGGAACAAGTGACCACTGCACAGTGTGCTTCACAATAAACACAACCATGGATACAAGCCATACAATGACAAGGATACTGAACTTTAGAAGGGCTGACTTTGGCATAATGGGTGAATACCTGAGGAATACATTAGCAAATGGCCAGAAAGGAGGGGTGGAAGAACAATGGAGAAAGATCAAAACTGCTATCATGGAGGCAACAAGCCTTTGTGTGAAACAAATAAAGAAAACAAAGCGGAATAAAAAACCACTATGGTTCTCAAAAGATGTGTCAGGGAAGGTTAAGGAGAAAAAGGCTGCATTCAAAAAGTATAAGGAATCACAGACGGAGCACGACAGGGAACTGTATCAATTAAAGCAGAAAGAAGTGGGAAGGCAGTCAGAAAAGCAATGGCCCAAACCGAGGAAAAGAGAGCCAACTCAGTTAAGAAGGGAGA
Organism: Neoceratodus forsteri; assembly: GCA_016271365.2. Lineage (NCBI taxonomy): Eukaryota > Metazoa > Chordata > Ceratodontiformes > Ceratodontidae > Neoceratodus > Neoceratodus forsteri. The sequence continues at coordinate 24,072,367 of CM057456.1, forward strand.
TAAAACCTTTTATAGGTACATTAGGGAGCATAGAAAGGTTAAGGGAGGGATAGTGAAGATTAATAATGGAGAGGGGAGGTGGGCAGAGGGAGACAGTGAAAAGGCAGAGATACTGAATGAATACTTTTGCTCAGTATTCACAAAAGAAGAAGAAGAAGAGGAGTTACCTAAACCAAACAGTAGAAGCACTCTGGATAGTGGGGTTGACGCCAGTCCATTTACAGAAGAAAGAGTACTGAAAGAACTCCTAAAACTCAAGGTGGACAAAGCAATGGGGCCTGATGGGATTCACCTTAGAATCCTAAAAGAGCTAAGAGAGGACCTAGTGACACCACTAACCACACTTTTTAACAAAGCATGGGAAGATGGGGTGGTACCTGAGGACTGGAGGAAGGCAGATGTGATTCCCCTTCACAAAAGTGGGAGCAAGGCAGAAGCAGGAAACTACAGACCTGTTAGTTTGACCTCAGTGGTGGGGAAAATGATGGAATCACTTCTGAAAGAAAGAATTGTTGAGTACCTAGAGGCCAGCGGGGCACAGGACCCAAAGCAGCATGGATTTACAGCAGGAAGGTCATGTCAGATGAATCTAATAGATTTCTTTGACTGGGTGACCAAAGTAATAGACCAGGGAGGGGCTGTGGATATGGCCTACCTAGACTTTAGCAAGGCATTTGACACAGTCCCGCACAAAAGATTAATAATCAAGTTAGCCAGCCTGGGAGTGGGTCCCAGGTGGTAGCCTGCGTAGCAAACTGGCTGCACAACAGGACACAGAAGGTAATAGTAAATGGAACACAATCTGAAGAAAGGGGGGTTACTAGTGGAGTACCTCAGGGCTCAGTACTGGGTCCAGTCCTCTTTAACGTCTTTATAGGTGACATTGCAGATGGTCTGGAAGGAAAGGTATGCCTCTTTACAGATGACGCAAAGATCTGTAACAGAGTTGATACACGGGGGTAGAAAGTATGAGCAGGGACTTGGCAAGGTTGGAGGAATGGTCAGACATATGGCAACTTAGATTCAATGCAAAGAAGTGCAAAGTAATGCACCTGGGAAATAAAAATCCAGAACAAGAGTACACAATAGCAGGGGAGGTACTAATGACAACAATAATGGAAAGGGATCTGGGTGTAGTCATATCAGATGACCTAAAGGTGGGTAAGCAATGTGAGAAGTCAGTAAGGAGAGCCACGGGGATACTGGGATGCATAGGGAGGGGCATCACAAGTAGAAAAAGGGAAGTGGTTATCCCTCTATACAGACAGTTGGTGAGAGCCCACCTGGAGTACTGTGTGCAGTTTTGGAGACCTCATCTACGCAAGGACATAGACTGGATGGAAGCAGTCCAGAGGAGGGCAACTAAAATGGTGCAGGGTCTACATCAGAAACCATATGAAGAGAGACTGAGAGAGCTTAATATGTATACCCTTGATAAAAGGAGGGACAGGGGGGACATGATAGAAACTTTTAAGTACCTCAAGGGAATCAACAAAGTCCAGGAGAGTAGCATCTTTCAGAAAAAGAGATGTGTAAGAACAAGGGGGCACAATTTAAAGTTAGAGGGGGGATGGCTCAGGGGTAAGGTGAGGAAATTATTTTTCATGGAGAGAGTGGTGGACACATGGAACCGCCTTCCTGGAGAGGTTGTGGAATCTAAAACAGTGGGGGAATTCAAACATGCATGGGACAGACATAAGGCAATTATAGTGGGGAGTTGCAGGAAGTAGGCTGTTGGTTAACTAGAATCTGCAGCTTATCCAATAGGTAGGGAAATGGGCAGACTGGGTTGGCCAAGTGGTCCTTATCTGCCGTCAAAGTCTATGTTTCTATGTAATTGATACAAACGTCCCACATCTTTTCCTACCTTTATTCCCAAGTATGTAAGGTGGCCTTCCACCCTACACAGTCCCCATATGTGTTTCCCTTCTCCTCCTCCACCTAGGAACATTATCTCCAACTTATTCTTGTTTAGTGTATTGCCTGAGAAGCAGGTGAAGGAATCCATTACCCCAGTAAAGTGGGCACTGACTCATTGGGTTGAGTAACAAAAATAAACATATCATTTGCATACAAGATAATTTTATGCTCTTCTCCTCTTTTCCCTGGAATCCCCCTGATGGCCACACTTTCTCTTATCTTAATTGCTCACAGCTCAATGGCTACATCAAACAGCAAGAGGGGGAAGGAGGGCTCCCCTGTTGTGTACCCTGAAAAAGTCACAGCTCCTCTGATGGTGCCCCATTCACCAACACCCATGCCACTGGTTCCTGGTATAGCACATACACAAGTTCCGAAAACCCATCTCTCAAACCAAAGCACTTCAAGACCTCAAATAGGAATCCGTCTTCTGGCTTCTTGTATAAAGTTATACTGGGCTTGTTACCTGATAGCATAGTTGAACTTTTCCCTGGATTCACAAATTAATTTGGCAATGATCGCAGAACAAATTCACTTTCAAAATTCCTCTGTCTCAAACAAAACTTGGTCATAACTCGTTCAGCTCAGAAACACAATCTCTATAATAATCTTCCACTAACAGTTGCTTTGTGTAAAAGTATTCAGAGTTTTAAGAGTTATTTAAAAAACACCCTTGATAGCTGGTCTCAGTGTAATTGTTTGATGTAGTGGTGT